>BJKM01000754.1:232161-243067 GCA_015082035.1 Chaenogobius annularis
AATAGGGAACATTTCATATATTCAACTACAAAACAATGAGACCTAAAATCCTACTGTAGACAACCCCTCGTGCCGCGTTCCCACCTGCACCGATGCCAGGTTCCACTCACGCTCTATTGTCTTCTTCTGTCTGTGCGCTGTCACTGGGAGTTGTCTGAACATACCCTTGCTCTCCTCTGCCCCCATTACCCCCACAGTCTGGAGGAGGCATTTCAGCTTCTTGCATGACACCGCTCTGCAATTAAGCACCTGCCTCATTGTGCTGCTCTTCTCACTGAAGGCACAAAGGCTCACACATTCCCACTGCATTACTTTGTTAGAAGACAGGCCCTGACAAGACAACACACAGTTACGTGTGTACTTTTTGTAGTGGGACGACGCCTCAAACTCAGCTCACATGTCACGTAATACTAGACAAAAGAGAAAAATACATTTTTAAGAACTTTTTAATGTATTGAGTATTTTGTATTTATGTAGGAAGCCAGGTCAGTGTGGGATTATTATTGTAATGTATTGTGTATTTTTTATTGTTGTGTGCACCTGCCTGGAGACTGCAGATGGAAAGTAGCCGTAGCCAAATCCGGTAGATCATCTTTTCTCCAGGAAGATTAATACACCCCACGTCCACCACTCTGTACTTCATTTTGCCCTTTTATTTGTTTATTTTTCTTAATATGTGATACGCGTAGGATTTGGTAGTGTCTTATGCTAGGCATTTTGGCACAAATGTAAACAAATCCGCTGCTTGCAACCATGAACTGCTGCTCTCCATAGTCTGGGCTGTCAGCACAGTCCAGCAGTTCAGTTCTTTGTTGTGATGAACTTTTTTTCTTTTTTTTTAACAATAGTGAGGACAACAAGAACAAAAACAGCAAAAGACAGACAACAATACAGACATTAGCCAAATAGAGGGACAACAGTCTAGAAACTTCAGAGAGATGTGTGTGTGTGTGTGTGTGTGTGTGTGTGTGTGTGTGTGTGTGCATGTGTGCGTGGACATGTGTGGGTGTGTGCGTGTATGTACGTGTGATTGTGTGTGTGTGGGTATGTTTGTACACATGTGTGCGTGAGTGTATGTGTGAATAAAAACTAGTTATTATTACCATCATCACAATGCTACCAGATATTGTCGTACATGTAGATGTAGTCATATTTTCAAAATAGCAATCATTATATACCACCACCCATTGCATATATATAAATATAAATATGAATATATATATTCATTACATATTCATATATTCACGTTTAAGGGGCAGGCAGAAACCAGCGCCACAGCTTTAAACCAGATGTCAGCGGACTTGTTTCGTTTATCTTTTAAGAAGTCATTTTATTCAAGTCAATATTGGGATTGATATTGTCTAATACATAATGATGTACAATCATATATATATAACTATAATCCATAATCTATGATTTGTCTTCTTTAAAGTACATGCCCAGTTTTGTTTTGTGCAAACCTCCTTGAAAACAACACAGCGCACCTTAAGGGGTTGTTCTTCTCATATTTAATAAGATCTCTGTAATTACATGATTTATTCCTATAAAACCAAAATGTCCTCATTAGTAATGCAAAAGGGGTTGTGTAAGGTCAATTATTTTGATACCAGAGGCGTATATTTTAAAAAACAATGCCAGATATGTTATTTTCTACGATTTGAAAGAAAGTGTGCCTGCCATGTTAACAAAAAGTCAATTCATGTAGCACTTTTTCTGAAGCTCAAAGACATTATTTATTCACTCAGCACACAGCCTGGGGCTCCCTGACCGAGACATGGTTGCCAATCTGAGCCAACGGTCTCTCCAACCTCCACCAAACACTCATATGCAGAGCACATAATCACCAGAAGTGTCTTGCCCAAAAACACAGCAGCACTGGCCTGACCTTCACCTGAGCCTCTGCCACATCTCCAGTCAATTCTGTTCTTCTGCTCCAGTGGCACGAGCTTTGGAAGCCCTGAGCATTGCATTGAAATGATTGAAGTTGGTGGATTGTACATGATTGGTGGTCTTAAAGCCAAAATGAGAGGTGACTTAAATATGCCTCTTCAAAATCAGTTTAAAGACAGTTAAATGTATTGAAAAAGTTAACGGAGACACATCTGCATTTAACAAAATAATATACAAGTTTTGGAGAATCCTGAGCAAATTCAAACACAGTGCATGGAAATTACCACCACAATATTTTCAAAATGATGTGATTTGAAAAAAATATATTTTAATGGCTGGTGTGGTGCAGAATAAAGCAAAAAAAGTGTGCCCCGACTTAACAAAGGTGGAAAAACACTGGAATAGAGATTTTTGTCCTAGTAATGCTAAATTTGGATCTGTTTTAGGGCACTTCATGGAGGAAAATCTGCTAAAACGGCAGAGAAACAAGACAATTTCCAGTTATGGTTTTGTACGCACTGAATGAATGTCATTATGAAGTTACTTATTAACAAATAATTACTTTCTGAGCTGGCACAGCCACACTAATGGAAATTAGGATGCTGTGAGAGGAAACTGTAATCAAAAATCTAGTGTAACTTAGACAGCAAAGTTAACTTTCATCAACTGCAGTATAAATGACAAAAATACTCATGGATAAGTCTCTCCACGTCTGATTCAGACTCTATACTTTTGATTTTGGCAATGTTTTTTAGATGGTAAAAAGCTGCTGATGTTAATGATTTGACGTGGCTGTTAAAGTTCAAGTCTGAGCCCGTTATTACCCCCAGATTTCTAACTTTAAAGATGCACCGTGTAAATGTTTTGCTTGTCTCCATGGAAATGCTATTGCTTTGCCTGGAATATTTCACAGTATGATAATGAGTATCTATCTCCAAGGAGAAATTGCAGCTCAGAGTCCAATTATATTGATTGTTTTTCTTTTTAAAGGCCATGTTTAATGCAACACAGTGGAACATTCCAGGCAAAAACATAGAGACAAGCAGAAAAGTTACAGTGCATCTTTAATATTCCAAACGTGTTCAGAATGGCTTTCTGTTGGCTCTCCATTGAGCGCATGGATATAATGGAATCACAGCACAAGTAGAATTGTAGTTTTGTTCTTTTCTGTTTTCTTTTTGTTATTTACTGTTTCAGACCTGATATATAAAAATAAACCCACCAGATACTTCCACCTTAGGCTTGGTAAACAACAATGCTTGGCCCGTGCCTCAGGATTCTTCTCTTATTAGCGCAGCGCTGGATGTGGCTGACTTCGTGCTGTAGATAGATCTACTTTGACAACTCGGGAAGTGCGACTTACTGACCCAGGCCCCTCATATTTCAAGCAAGTCCAGGCCTGCTCCAGACAGCTTTAGAAACCCACGAAATTTGATCTATAGTTGCCATAGAGACAGTAATAAAGTTTTGTTTCACATTGCACTGCTTTGTTTATTCTGGCACGCAGAGCTATTTAGTGGTATCGCAGATGTGTTGAGAATAAAACAAACCGGCACAATTAAAGGCGCTTTGCTTAAAGGAATAGTTCAGGGGTAAATGCTTTCTCAATCAAGCAACAATGTTACAGTAAAACCTCAAACATTCCACATGTGATGACGCTATAGTCTCAAGCCTAGCATTTGACCTTTAACCTTCTTTTCAATGGTATAGCCTGGGAGCAAGGAGAACTTTGTAAAGATTGTAATTTGTCTTTACTGCTTACTAATTAATTTGGGCCAAACTGTGATTAAGAAATGCTAAACCGCAACAAAACATCTTCCTGCGCTACATATGACTTTAAATAACACATGTAAGTAAATGTAACATGAGTAATTACCTAATTATTTTCACTTATTTGTCACAACAAGATCTGCGAATTGGCTGGAACAATGCGTCCGTTTCTGTGTTCAAGAAATGCAGTTCAGTCAATATGAAGGACAGAAATCATTTGACTGGCCTCCGAGCGTTAGTCCTTTGTCCCCGTGCGAGCTCTTTGGCCAATCAAATTAGGTCATGTGGCTTTTGACAGCAGCTGAAAATATTTGTTGACATTAAACTATAGCACGGCACATTAGCGTTGTAGCACATCTGAAATACCAAGCAACTCAATTGTCTGAATCAGTATTGTAACATCACCTTAGCGAGACTAAGCTAAACTGCTAGCCAAATACGAAGTGAGGTGAACTGGTTCCATCTGAGTCTGGTTCCCATTCCTTCCCAGAGTAACCACTATAACGGCTCCAATTGGTTTCTGGCCAAGGGTGACCAGACGTCCTGTTTTTTTCCAGAAAATGTCCTCCTTTCTAGACCCCCAAAAAATAGAATTTCAAAATTTCCCCAGATGTTTGGAGTTTTAACCCTAATTTTATCTCCAGTGATGACTGAACCTTAGATGCCAAAATCCGGACACCATGGACCTGAATGCTCCTGGCCTGCCTGGACGCTCCTCGCCTCACTGAACGGTCCTCACCTGCCTGAACGCTCCTCACCTTCCTGGATGCTCCTCACCTTGCTGAAGGCGCCTCGCTGAATGCTCCTCACCTCGCTTAACGCTCCTCACCTCGCTGAACGCTCCTCACCTTCCTGAAGGCACCTCTCTGAACGCTCCTCACCTTCCTGGATGCTCCTCACCTTGCTGAAGGCACCTCGCTGAACGCTCCTCACCTGCCTGGATGCTCCTCACCCTGGGTGGAAAGGCAAGGTAAGTTTAGTTGTAGAGCACAACTTTTTCCAATTGGGTTTTGGACAAGGGCTGCTCTGGGGCATTTATCCATTTGTTTCATTCCTGTTAACGTTGGTTAATCTGCTTCTCCATTAATTCATTGTTTGATTTTCTAGCTTTCTGCAAGTAAAATTAGCAATTTTGTTCAGCCCTGCGAGGCAAAGGCTGTTGTGATTGGGCTTTACAAAAACAAATTTAATTGAACTCTCAACTAGTCGACAGCTTTGTGTGTGCAACTTTTCAATCTCAGCTCGTCTGATCAGATACAATCAGCAGCTCTTCTCCTGCAGCCGAGTTCCAAAGTCTAAACTCCACCTTTTCCCTCCTCACGCTTAACACAGCGAGGACACCGAGAACACACCTTAAACTGATTTATGTTATCGTGAAATGAACAGGTAATGTGGATAATGTTGAATGAGTCTTTGGTTTTTAAAAAATACTAAATTTAGTATTCCTATCATATCTGATAGTGATAGATGTATTTACCAATCGTGACATTTACCAGTAGTGATCCAGTAGTGATCCAGCAGCTTATTGGTTCGTTCCACAGCTCTTTTGTTTAATTTTGTACACGGTTTTGGCTGTTGTATGTCTATGGACACTTGCCAATAATGTAAAGTTTTGACGGTCCATTCCGAGCTTACGAGATGGTCATTTCATCTTATTTAATGCTTTTGGTTTTATCGATCTGCAGATACATTGAGGGCTACGACTAAATAGTTCTTTCTGAAGTAATGATAGTGCCCCGCATCCAAATAAGACATTACTCTGACAGCATGATGTCACTGTTGGCAAGTGAAGCCGAGGGAGAAAGCGAGAGAGCGAAAATCTTTCAACCACAAAAAGCTGAAATCTATTCCCCGTGCATATTCGGCTGCACCTGCGCTGAACCTGCAGAAATTGCTTCCTTACATTGGTGCTACCGATTTGATTTAACCGTTCCCTACAATCCTTAGCAGTCACTCTTCTGCTTGGCCTACTTTCTCTCCTGTCACCTTTCCATCTCTATTTCTCCCTTGCTTAAAAGTATCACACTGACAAACATACGAAAGAAAAAAAAATATATATATATAAATGTGAGCTCAAAGGTGAACACTAGATCATACAACATTTTGCAGTTTATTTCAGTGGAAAAGTAGAAAGACACACAATAACAGCAGTGGATGGCGAATGGAGAGATAAACATAGACAGTCTATTTCGGCCTGTTCATGTTTGTAATTCTCTCGATGTGGAAGGAGTACACCTGTATACGTGTAGATAAACAGCTGACTAGGCTTCCAAGTTTGAGTTTTTTTGTGTTTTACTGCAGCTGCAAATGAGGCTTGGCACATTGTTGTGTTTACTAGAGCGCAACAATTACAGAGGATGTATTTGAACACATCGCTCTCGGCAAAAAGGTAAAAGCAACAGTCTTCTTCACGTCAATAGTGGCGAACACTCAGTTGGAACCAGAAATGTGTTAGCAAGTTATGTTTCAAACCCCTGTTAATAGGCGACGTAATGATTCCAAACTGATCAGGCGACATTTGCCCGGCCCCCCCCCAAACCACTACACACCAGTGACCGCTCGTAAATGCTTTTCAGTTCAAATCATTTGTTGTTAAAAATTGCATCGCGCTTTATTCCTAATTCTTGCATGTGTAACTTAAAGGGAACAGGGTTAAACTGAAACACAAAATGACAAGGTGTTATTATATATCGGGCTCAACAGGTGCAGTTTGTTTGCTTTAAAGACCCCGCGAGAACACTGGTTCATGGTCCTCTCAAATGATGGTCCTGACAAAGAAAATTAATTAACTTTCCCTATAATCTAATGTTGCATCTGATTTTACTTCATGTATTATTCAACCCCTTATGCTTGGGGGCTATTTTCTCTAAAACGCCTGAGCCCCTGAACCCTCTGGAGTACAAACAATTGGCAGGACTCTGTGTGAAGCTGAGACTCTGTAGTTTTGGACTGTGATCTCTGGTTTACGCTAATTATAAGTAAAAAAAACAAGCTCTGCAAAGAGGAATTCAGATTTTAAATTCCGCCTAGATTTTCTTTGTAAAATATATGAATGAGTCGGCTGATTGACATTAGTTTGAGCTTTTGTTGGGCGTCAAGGCGGAATCCATATAAGAGTCTTACTCATTTTTAATTTTATTTTAGGGTAATTTTCTGGAGAACAAACTGACCCGGATTCTTCCCAGAATGATGGCTTTGACTGGAAATAAGATGGTTGCAGCTTTATTTGAAAGTACAACATATCAAGCAGCTTGAGAGTTCCATCTTTTATAAGATGGTGAACAAAACAGAATAAATAATTAAAAATAAGCATAAGCGTAAGGGGCTTTTAATCCAGCAACAGAACCAATGACCACTTCTGCTATCATTATCATACAAAAGCATTCTACCACTTAGTTCAAAATAAAATATCCGCAGAATAGTTTTAATTTCCTGACTGGTGGCTTCATTTTTGGTTCAGCAGAACTAATTGTCCTGAAGTGACACGAGTTGCAGCCAAAACACCTGAATGAGGTGTCTTTTCACTACAATTAAACCACAGTGAAGAGTTAATTAAGACCAATAGACAAAGACAATATATGTGTATTTTTCTGGAATGACTCGCTCACACACCTGAGCTTTTCGACTACCTTTGTTGGTTTGTTGATTGATGAAGATTGAAATTTGTCTACTGAATACACAAACGGCATGATAGGCATTCATTCAAAAAAGAAAAGGAAAAACAAATTAGTATTTCATTTAAAAACAAAACTTTCTTCGTTGACTAAAACTTTATGGATCCACAAGGGGAATTACTGGGACACTGCAAATATTAAAATATAATACATTTTGGTAAAACAAAATTTTTAACAGTCTGAATAAAGCATGAACGAAGAATTAAAGAATAAATATTATGCATTATCTGAATTGCTATTGTCCTTTTAACTGCTTTAAGTACTTCTGCTCAGGCATCTCGTGTTTTAGAACTTAAAATAATGTGTTTATAATGAAGCAATGTGGGCTTTTAGTATCATAACACATTTGCATAATGTACGTCCTTTTATTCTTATTATACAAATAGTTTACTAGTTACTAAAGCTGAATCATTCTTAATAAACTTTTTTTGTTCACTATGTTGCCTGCATATTTAATTAAGGCTAGTTAAGGTGTAGTTAGTATAAAGTGGTACCCAAACTGTCAATAATTTCATGGATTTTTGTAATGAAAAAGGGTTGAGACATTCATTTGAGGCATTTATATTCAATAGAACATCGTATAAATAAAATGCAAATGGGTGTCACTCAGAATAGTTTAGAAGTTTATTGCGACTGCAGATTATAAAACGTCTGTATTTTGAATCTGATGTTGCTTTGATTTGGGCACGTCCTGACTTCCCCCGCACAGACACGGTGTTACAAAGCACACAAACCGGCACAGACAGGGCAGCAGGTGCAGAAGACAGCGAACCAACCTTTGAGTGACAGACACGACTGACGAGAAGCGACGGAGACGAAGAGGTTGAGGGTTCGAGTCCCCCGGACGGTTGCCGCTGGGGTGTGGAGTCGCGCTGCTCCATCTGTGTCAGAGTGTTTACAGAGCACGAGACGCTCCCCCCCCCCAGCGCCTCCTCACCGCACCGCCGCCTCATCGCATCGACATGCTTCAGCGAAGAACCAAAAACGACAAACCCGTCGGCACGGCAACCAAACACAACGAGTCACGCAGATGTATGATAGTAAACAGGTGAACAAATAAACAATACAAGACACATTGTAGATTAGGGATGTGGAATTAAGCAACTTGATTGACAATGATTGCGTTCATCAATCACAAAGACGATGTAAATAAATACAATCTGTTGCAAAGTCAGTTGTTGAATCTTTAGTGTCTTTTAAAGCGGACATATTACCAAAAAAAATAAATAAAAATAACCCGGATGAGCTTCCTCACCATTAGGCTCCACAAAGTTGTATTTAGTTTGATTCCTGCATGTTTGCGTCATCCTGTATTGTCCTACAACTGAGGCTCAGGTGCTGAAAAAAAACCTGTTTTCACTTACCCCCTATCCCCGCCCACATCCCTGAACTTAGCTACAATTAGTGGAAAAATTAAGATCCCCTGAGGGACACATGTGGGTTTCTAAAATGTCACGTAGCCACTTCAGAAATCAAAATCTCCCGTTTGTTAGAGTGAAATGTCACGATGCAGTTCTGAACAGGTTGTCGCTGGACCGGTTTCTATTACGAAGTCGTTTTAGATCCAAATTAATGAGCAAAACTATGATCTACTTCTGTTATAGGTCACTACTAAATAACTGACAAAAGCATAATATGTCTACACGAATATGTTCTGATCAATCTCAAGATCACTCTAAAACTCAATTGAAGTGAATTGATTTAGTACTGATATTTAATCCAATGAGTATCTAGTTTTTTGATACTAGTTTTATTGTTGATATTGCCATTGTCATCATGCGGATTTTGTCATTATCGAGCAACTCCAATGTAGTGATACAACAGGACAAGACTGGAAGTAAACAAGCAGCAGAACAATAAGACACTGGAACTCCTTCCAAAAATAAAGTACAATGGGAAGTGAGGACAGGAGAGAGAGAGAGAACAGAGTTGTTGTGTGTTGGTGGTGCCACTCCAGAGACGTCTTCTGCAGACACTGGGCACAAAGTCAACTCTTTTGTTTGGGACAAATAAGGGGAAAGTGTCAAGACGATGTGGTCGAATGAGGCAATATGGAACCTGAGTGTTCACGTGGCCTCAATGAGCCAAACCCCGGTCAATAACAGCCCATCACAAGATCCGTTTGATTGAAAGTAATATGATGTCAATAATAAGCACACTAATATGAAAAATGTAAGATTTATTTATTGATTTGTTTGTTTGTTTGTTAGCAACAGTGCAGAGGTTGTAATCACCTTTCACCTTCACTTCACAAGAGTCAGCAGTTTCTAAATGCTAAAGTTTGATTGAGTTATAGATAAAGAAAAATAAATACAACAAGAGAGATGTAAGAAGGTGAAAGGAAGCCAAAGAGATCAATAAACTGTGGACTGTGGAGAAATGCATTTGATTACACATATTGTACTTTATTTCTTAATTCTAAACTATAACACAAGTAGATAATCTGTTTACATTATGTTTGTTGTAAAATTGCAATATTGATCTAAACAGCTCAGTAATAAAAATGGGACCACTGACTTCATGTTCAAAAATGCAGAACTGATGAGCCTTTTCATGGTTCACCGTAACAAGCTGTGCATTTTCATTTACTTGGTTTTATTGTTTAAAAGTGGCTACACAACATGCCTGAACCTTGTGTGTATAACCTGGAATAATAAGTCGAGGGAAGTGGGAAGCAAAACAGGAACTTTCTGAAGACTTGAGCCTCAGTTGCAGAACAGGATTTGTCAAACACGAGTGCATCAACTTTGAGTAAACTGATGCTGTGGAAACAACGTTGTAACAAGATTAAAATCCCCTAAGGTTACTTTTGCATAATGTGTCCCCTTTAAACTATTGTAAATCTAGCTAACTACATTTATTACACCCCAAAACTAGTTACTTATCATGAAACATTTGAGAACAACTCCGACGACAAGTCCAAAATAAGTATGTTTTTGTGCATCGCAGTGGAGCATATGTTCCTCTTGTGGGACAGGTGCCGTGTGCCAAGGCCGGCTCTATAAAGTCACAACTCCAGATCAAAACCGCTACTTGTTTATTGGAAAAACTGCCCATCTGGCCGTGTATCTCTCCTGGCATCGACATGAAAAGATGACTCACACAAACCATTTCAGCGATGGAAGGAAAGGCAAGCCAATCATGACTAAGGTTTTGCAGATTGCGCGACCGGACCAAGCGTTTTGCCCGAGTGTACGGCCAGCGAGGGCAGAGTTTAGATAGGCGAGCTTGAGACACACAGAAACAGACAATAGGGACGGCTGGAAAGGCTTAAACGAGCAAGAGTTTAACAGATGAAAGCGGCGAAAAGTTGGGTAGAAAAGATAATGGTGCTCGGGTTGTGGTAGGAACAGCAGTACATGACCTGAGGAGAGGAAACTCACAGTGACAGAGAAAGTTTGAAAACTGCAGGTATTTTAGACCACGTCAGGACAAATACTACTAATTGGTGCCAAAAGTGTATTTATCCGTCATAAGTTGTGCTGCTATGCTAAAAAGGTGTGTCAATGGAAAACCAAATGAGTCATCATTAATCTTATTAAATCGTTGTAAGAACTTACGAATGCAAATGA
>BJKM01000755.1:0-241562 GCA_015082035.1 Chaenogobius annularis
AACACTCCACTCTTACAGAAAACGAACACGGACTGTTGGCAGATTAATGATCAGCTGTGAAGGTAAAATAAAACAGGAACAAAGAGCAGGCAACTTCAGATTTGAGGCAGTTATCCACATAGCAGTTTGATTGTATAACTGTAAACTTTGCTTGTTGTCATCTGCTGTCTTTTAGTATAAAATTGGCGCAGCTTGGTGAGGAGATGGCGCCGGATAAATTAACTTTCATTCTGTATTGCTGTGGGGGTTGACTCACATCTCCATTTGGCCACAACAGAAATCTTAGCAAATTTGAATCACCTGATGAACCATTCCTTCAATATCTGCCATTACTGCGACGGAATCTTAGCAGCACACTGAGTAGTGAGTTTTTCAAATCAGGTCCCTGAAGCAGCTCTTTATTGAGGGACGTGCCCTGAAATGAGGACGTACAATCAAACACAACTCGGAGAGTCTTTTTGCGCCTGTGGTACACTCCATGGTGGGATATGTACCACACTTTGCCTTTTGTATGTGCAGCTCCTTTGATGGCACCTTTTCTGCATAACCTTTAATATGATGTTATCCATAAATGATATGTACTCCTCTGCAAAACTGTTCTTGTGTTTGAAGTTTTTGACCAGATATTGAGCTCTTTGTTCAGCAAGGTGATAGTTATTAGGCATGACCGTGTCCCTGTTGCAGAGTGGCAATAGTAAGTATTTCAATGTGGCGTCTTGAGCCATCATATTCATGAACTTCGTGTCCTCCACTGGGCTTTTCTTCATATTTTTTTTCAGGAAAGTTATGGCTATATTGTTGCCTCAAGCTAGTCTCCAAGTTTTCAATTGAAATGCAGTTTACTCACAGGTCTACCATGTTTGTCCACAGCTGCAGAATTGAGTGGTCCATTTACCACCCATCCAAGTACCCTGGCTATTTATAATCTGCCATGGTTCCATTGCCTTTGGCACATCTACTCCAATCAAGAGTTCCACATCCGCATCAATTTGTTTGATTTGTATTTCCTTTAGGTATTTGTCATTTGTCAATGTCAGTTTGTGTGAATATGTTTCCTTTTGTCACTGGAATATTTGTCTGAGTATACGTTTTTTCCAGGTCGATAAAAGTTATTGCCACTTACATCACTAACTTGTAAACCACTTATTTCATAGCTGTTAACTGGTTTTCTTTTGTCCCATTGTTGCAACAAAACGTGTGTCTTTTTTCCATTTATATTGAGTTGTGTGATGGATATTTTCTGTGCAGAACGTGGCTGTACTTCCAGGGTCAAGGAAAGCAATGTCAAGATTGTCTTGTCTCCTTTTTCGCTGTACAGGCACGATCGACAATTTGCAGTCACTTCCAGCCCCAGTATCACAACCTTTCCATTGAAAATAATGTGCCACTGACTGATTGTTTGAACTGTCCATTGAGCTGTGTATAATGCAGTGCACTTGGATGCTTGCCCTGACAGTATTCACAAGTCATTCTTCTTTTACATAATTTACTCACATGCCCCTTATTTAAGCAACCAAAGCAGACGCCATTGTTTTTAAGCAGCTGTACTTTTACATCATGTGTTTGTTCTTTTAGTTTTTCACACTGATCCAGAGAATGATTTGCTTTTCCACAAATACAACACACAGTTTTACAGTTGTTTATGGACATGACAAAACTGCTGCTTTTATTTTTCTGTGGACGCAGCTGAGGTCTGGAGTCTACTGCCACAGTGGGTTTTAAATAGGTTTTTCTGGAGACATCTTGGATTTCACCAAAGAGGGGGTCAAGTAAAATTCTAGCTTGTTTTTCAATAAATGCCACCAGATCAGAAAAACCTGCACTGGTTTTATACTTCTCTAAGAGCTCATGTGCCACTTTTCTTTGAGTTTATCCGGCAGCTTTGACAGAATCAACTTTAGATTAGATGGTAGATTCAACTCTTGAATGGCCTTCAACTGTTTCATCGTGTTACAACATCCTCTCAGATAAAGTGCATATTTGTGCGGTGCATTTCCATCATCTGGTTTGATAATGTTCCAGTTGAGAGCCTTTTCCATATATGCATTTGATATTTCAATTTCATCTCCAAAATGTATTTTCAAGAGCTTTTGTGCTTCTTTATATCCCAGAGTTATATCCATATGAAAACAGCTCCTTACAAGCTCTCTTGCTTGGCCACTTGTATATTGTTCCAGATAGTAGAGTCTGTCATCATCATTATTTGTTTTATTCTCAATGCCATACTTAAATGCTCTCATAAATGTTTGAAAATGTAAGGGATTGCCAACACTTGAACTTGTCTGGAAGGGAGTGAGGACTGTTGCTTGCTGCGACATTAGGAGACGGGTGATGTCCTTTTGTTTTTGAATAATAGAGAGCAGCTCTTTGGAAATGAATGATTCAGAGCTGTGCTTGAGTCACTTTCAGAGTCACTTTCTCTTGCAGATGGGGTTCTCACATGTACAGGTGTAGAGTTAGAGGTTTTATTTCCAGATGTCCCTGCATCTGGTTGCTGATTTATATCGTGTTGAAGAGGGGTTTTGGGTATTGTACCGATGTCAGGATAATTAACTGATGATCTCTCAGAAATGCCCATCGACCATCGCGTTCTTTGATGCTTATGCCATTTTGATCATGTTTGCTTTCACTCACTCTGTGCTTTGTGTGACGTTGCATTTTCAGGACTTCGAGTGAAACCGTCCAGAACCTTTAACATGGCATCAGATGCAGCAATGTTAGCTGCCAGCTCCATTGTCTCAAAGTTTAACATTGATTTTGCCCTTCTCAACTTCCATTGCATGTTTTTCTGTCAGCACAGCCATCCGAGCCTCCATAGCAGCCGTTTCAGAAGCCAACTTCAGGCGCTCTCTAGAGGCACTGGAACTTTGTGATTTTGCAGACTTTGAGCTACCTCCTGATCCACAGACCCTTTTGACACGTTTGATGCACTGCCTTTTGGCTCTATTGAAACCTGTTGGTCTGGACTCATAATCCATGATTCAGCTTCCATCATAAATGTATTGAATGTTTACATTTTAGGTTCATACCAATCAATCGTTTCATTTTCTTGTATTTCTGGAGGTAATAGTCTTTGCACTGCATGACATGCTTTGAACTCCTTTAATGCAACTTTAAACTGTTCAAAACTATTTGATTTAGTACATATTGTGAGGATTAGAAAGAAGGGTTTTAATTTCATTCATTCGTCCTGTGCATACGCCCAGCCTTCCTCCGACTGGCACTGAGCCTTTTGAGGTCATTCTCAATTTCATTTTCATCCAAAGCGTCATCGTTATCGTTTTGAGCCATTTCCTCTTCATTTCCGTGTTCCAACTTGTTCTAACTAGACTTTCGGTTTCTTTTACAATCTACGCATTTGAGCAGTAAGCACAAGATTGTTCAATGTCCAAAGCACACAATTGCGCTATGATTACTCACACACGGCGCGCGAGCCTCTGTACGCATCAGCGGTCTTTCTCGCTGTCAAATATGACTGTTTTGATGCTTTTGGCTCATTTCTCCCCAGCTCCTCTGCAGACACCGTCTCTGGACAGTAGGGAACCCATTAAGATTTTTTACATCCTATAAGCATTCAGACTTTATTTCAGGTCAATCCGATTTTAGTCACATGAGCACAAACCGCTGATGAATTTACATATCTCTGGATTTGATTTGTGCAAATTACCACGGAGAACCACCACTTATTTCTATTGAATTCTTTTAGAAGCAATATGAAAAATGAGGTCCTGACAAAAGTTTCAGGCTTTAGTCCAGTGTCCAGTCCAGCTCACAGACAGGGGGCGCTGGAGAACAGAACTGAGAGCACAGAGAGGCAGCAGAAGTTGAGGCTCCTCTGAGAAACACTGATTTGACCTGAGTCATCAGCAGCATGTGAACAACAGGTTAAACACAACTGTGACACAGGTGTTCTTAGAATAAACAATGGCCCCATTTGAATCTGGGAGAGGAGTAGCCTGCAATCAGAATGTCTGATTAAAGGTGTGATTGTAACTTTTGTGTGGAGGTTGGACAGACTAGAGTACTACATATCAGCCCCCGTGTCGCGCAGTGGTTAGCAGTCTCGCTTCACAGCAAGAAGGTCTGTTGTCCCTGTGTCTGCGTAGGGTTCCTCCAGGTTTACCCTGTTGTGAGAGTGAATGCGGGTCACGGATGAAATTAGCCTCCGGCGTGTTTACATCATGAGTTTCATGTATGTTCATTAACATGAATTGTCCCGACCAAATGAATAAATATCATTATTAAAAAATACAGTAATGGTTACAGTTAGCTTGTAGTACTATGATATTGGAAAATGATTGTTTGTTTCCATATAATACAAAATAGCTGCCCCTTTGTTACAAAAGAACAAATGGTCCACATCACATTACGCTGGACAAGAAACATCAGAGGCTAATGAGCACTAGCTCTGTCAGCACAACTCTTAACTTGTATTGTTGTAAAGGCTAATCAGAATCAGAATCATTTATCAATGGACACACAGGTGGAATTTGTTTCCAGTGCATTATCTTGTGTGTCAGTTACACAACAAAACGGGCATTACATATGTACAATACAACACACAACACAGGTAAATAAACAGGTTACATCATTGTACAGTTTAGGAATCTGACTGATTTGGACGTGATGGACCTATAGCACCTCCTGGAGGCAGGATTCGTGAGAACCTGCAGTGAGGAAATCGAAAGTGGACAAATGAGGCAGCGGAGGATCTACGTGCATTTTTGGACATCACAGACTGGGAGGTTTTCAGAGCTGCCACAGATAGTTTGGATGAGTACACGGACACTGTGACGTCATACATTCGATTCTGTGAGGACAGCATCATACCACCAGAAACCAAAGTCACTTTCAACAATGACAAACCCTGGTTCACTCCAAAACTTAATACTTAAGGCAGAAGAAGCAGCCAGCGCACAGGGCTGGAGACAGAGGGCTCTACAAAGATGCAAAGTAAGGATTTAGCAGGGAGGTGTCGAGAGCGAGATCACAGTACAATACGCGTCTGAAGCAGCAGTTCTCTGACAACAACCCCGCCTCCGTGTGGAGGGGGCTTCTCACCAACCACAAGCCCCGAGCCCTCTGCTGCAGACAATCGAAAACTGGCTGAGCAACTTAACACCTTCTACTCCACCTTTGATGTGACCACCCCCTCCCCCACGGTGGCCACCTATGCCAACCCAACCCTGATCCCCCCACCTCCCCCACCACTCTCTCTTTTTCAGGAAAAGGATGTAAACAGGCTATTTCGGAAATCCAACCCCCGAAAAGTTGCTGGACCAGACGATGTTTCTCCCTCCACATTAAGACACAAGAGGTGCCCACCAGCTCCGAGGGCAAGAGGAAAGAGGAAAAACACGTCCGGAATGCTCTCTCAGCCTGTGGATACCCGACTTGGGCTCTGAACAAAGTGAAGAGAGCCAAAACTCAGGACAAAAGGGACAAAAGGGAAACAGAACCAAGAAGAAAGGGTGTCTCTATCCTTATGTCTCGGGATTGTCAGAAAAACGTAGAATTTTTAGACAACACAAAGTCCCTGTTTATTTCAAACCAGGAACACTTTAAGACAAAAACTGGTTCACCCTAAAGGACAAGATGCCGACACAGCAATGTAGTGTATTCCCATCCCAGTTAAGTTTCAATGGGCCATTATCATGAGGTCCCGCCCTGTGGGCAGGGCTTTCACAGAGTAGGATATAAAAAGGAGTTCTCAGACTTGTTTCACTGATTGACAATGACTCTTGGATGAGAGTCAAAACGTATTGTTTTTTCTAAAACAGAGTCCAGATGAAACAACTGAATCTTTTTCTACATAGTAACGCCTATTTTTAGTTTATTCATTTATTCATTTTCTACCTACTTGTCTACTTGTTCCCGTTAGGGGTCGCCGGTGACTGGAGCCTATCCCAGTGCCTTTGGGCCTTAGGCGGGGTACACCGCAGGGTTAACACAGAGACATAGACACACAGACAAGCATTCACTCTCACACTCATTCACTAGGGCCAATTTACAGTTGCCAATTGACCTAACTAATACATCTTTTCTCTCTGCCTCACAATCTATTTTTTCCTCATAATACTGTAACTGTGCTCTGTAGGTGCTCAGACTCACAACTACAGTTGTGTCCTGAAGCAAGACACTTAAACAAATGTCTATTTATGATTACAACAAAATTCCATTTGTATAACTAGGAGCATGCAACGTTTTATGTACCACGTGATCTTCTTTTTAATTTATTGAACATTACGCTAACACATTTGCAGACGTCATCGTGCATTTGTCCGCCTCTTGATGCTTCTTGTAATGCTTAAAAGCATAGTCCTTTATTCCATTATTACACCTTTGGTCCATGTCCGTGCTGTTACACCGTTGATCCATAACTACTAATTTTGTTCCAATTATGGTCCATAGCTCAGCACGGTTAGGGTACTGGTCCTTAGCTATCAGTGCTATTACACCTTTGGTCCCTGTCCGTGCTGTTACACCTTTGGTTGGTGCTATTACACCTTTGGTCCCTGTCCATGCTGTTACACCTTCGGTCGGTGCTGTTACACCTTTGGTCGGTGCTGTTACACCTTTGGTCCATGTCCGTGCTGTTACACCTTCGGTCCGTGCTGTTACACCTTTGGTCGGTGCTGTTACACCTTTGTCCATGTCCGTGCTGTTACACCTTTGGTCGGTGCTATTACACCTTTGGTCCATGTCCGTGCTGTTACACCTTCGGTCGGTGCTGTTACACCTTTGGTCAGTGCTGTTCTGTGATTGGTTCATAGCTGTCAGTGCTGTTACACCTTTGATCAGTGCTGCTACACCTTTGGTCAGGGCTGTTACACCTTTGGTCAGCGCTGTTCTGTGATTGGTCTAGAATTCTAGATAAAATTCTAGATTAAAAAGACCATCAGATTTCACCATTATCTTATTTTATATAATCTGAAAATATTAAACAATGATTATTTTGTCATTTTAATTGTATTATTATTATTATTGTTATTGTTATTACTTTATTAAAATGTTGGCATGGACTGGCACCTGAACCACTCAGTAGGTTTGTAAATAGACTCCACAAGAGCCACGTCACATGGAACTTCAGAGTTTATTTCTGCAAAACCTCTCTTGCTCAGACTTTCAGTGAGAGGAGCCTCCCTCTGGAACGCTTTTCCTGCGCACATAAAAATGATTACTGGACGGACTCGCCACGCTCAAAAAGCAGACTAAATCTTGGATCATCCTACAGCAACAGTATATCATGTGTAACTGTGTGAGGAGAGTGTGTGGTCCCTTTATATACTTCACTATATTTATTGCATTTTTATTGTTATTTAACGCAGCATTTAGTGAAATCTGATTGTTAAAAGCCCTTCTAGGGACTGGCGTGGCATATTAGCACTTTGCCTGCACATTTCTTGCAGGCTATGGCCGCACAAAAAAGTCCAATAACGGATGACTTCACCAGCCGACACCAGGGGGAGCAAAGTGCAATACATGTGGAATCATTTAATCATTTTCCATCATCTCCAAATATTCCAAGAGGCTAAGTTTAAGCGTTATTTACAAAGCAGTGTTTTTCATTTTTAATTATCATATATTTTTTTTTACTTTGTTATAATAATGTGAAGCATAAACCAGGAAACTACTTTGTGCGTTTGTTCTTGCACTTTAAATTGCAATGCTACAGTAAATGTTCAAGTAATGTTCTATTTGTTCATTCAGCAGTAGAAAAACCCATCAGTTGTGGTTATAAACACTATATAAACACTGATACCTGCATCCGATTTCTTTTAATCTATGTTTCTGTCTTTATCAAATAATACATTAATTAATAAAACAAATTAATAAATAAACTTTCAACCTCGCAAGTCAGACCATTGGTTAACATCTATATGGCCAAAATGTAGTATTAACCACATTACACAATTCTGTACTGCTGTTCTTGTTTACTTAATGTCATACATCGTAAATGGACCTTTGATTATTGTGCAATGTATATCACTGTTGTACTCTTGTGATGTGTTTATAGTCTTTTTTTTGTCATTTGTCAGTTTCGAGCATTTAGTCCACACTGTTGCCAATAAACACTCCGCTATGGAACATTCTGCTTTCACATTTACACAGACAGCTTGCAGCATGCTAATTGATGCATATTTTCTTTCCACCTCCCCATGTTGCTTGTTGTAATTGAATCTAGTGTTTGTTGTGACGTATGACCCAGCTATAGCGTCTGATCAGCCTGCTCCCAGTCTGACAACTGCCGAGTCCTGGGCTTAATTGCTCTCTCGAAATAGCTTTGGTGTGAATAAGAGCGTTTCATGTGGTGCGGAGTGAAATTCGCGCCGTGCCCTTTGAGTTTGGCAGAGCTTTGTTGCCAACAGCCCGACGAAATGAAGAAGGCAGAAACGTATACATGCAAATGTAATGATAAAAAGAAAAGAAGAAAGGATAGATAAAGCCAAAATCTCCAGGGGAATTCAATCAACTCGCCTCAGCAGGGGGGAGACGTGTGCATTTCATGTTTTAATAACAGGATCTGAATGTCAGTTGTAAGTACTAATCGAGATCTGTGGTTGGATATTGGTTAAGTTGCAAGTTTGGTGAAGTTACTGAGACTTTTAATAGTGTAGATTAAATTTATGATTCACTCACAAATCTTCAGCTGACTCACTCTATGCCCTCTGTTTTTTTTGCTGCTGTCCCCCTTAAGTAAATAAAATAAATTTCAGACCAACACAAATTTTGGCCGATTAAGACACCATTGACTGATAAAACGATGAAACGACGGAGCACCTACACAGCTCTTGTAAATTGAGTGCCAAAATGAACAAAATAATAGGGAAGGAGTGTGGCCTTTAAAAACACGGAGGAGCACAGAGGAACGTCCAACCAAGTGTTCTGAGCTCTGGGTAAGTAAGACACATGAACAGTCAAAGATAGTTGAAAACAACAACAACAACAACAACAACAACTCTGTACCACTTTATAGTTAGGCATGTATACAAAGTATTTATTATACATGTTTATTAATCATTGACAAAAAAATAAAACTTAACTATAAGGCATATCTACAAAGCAAATATAAGTGTTTAATAATTATTGACTAATCATTACCTAATGTTTAATTGTCCTTTACTCGGGTTAGGGTAAGTTAATGTTAATGATCTATTAATGTTTATTTTTTGTCAATGATTAGTGAAGGATCAATAAACATTTATGAATGTTTTATATCCCGGACCTTCTCGCTCGGAGGCGAGATGAGTTGACTGTCTTGAAGTTGTACTCACTGTTGGAGGCATAACACGAAATGCTTTGGGAGCTTCAGTTCCACCCACCAGTCTGCTCCTGGAGGCCGGTGCTCAGGTGGGGGTTGCGGGCACTTTGAATCAGGCTAGTCCCTGATAGGAGGGAACATTCAGACCATGTTCAGAGCACTGATCCTTCGCTGCTGCACTGCTTGGCCCTATAGCCGCCCACACACATGCACAAACACACACATACAGGAACACACACACACACACACACACACAAGCAGGTGGACGTTCAGGAACCAGTGGTAAAGACTTGTGAAAAGAACTCAACATAAACAACCAAGGCAAGGCAAGCCAAGTTTATTTGTAGAGCACAATTCGTACACAAGGCATTTCAATGTGCTTCATAAAACAGTTATGATGCTTCTCCTCAGTGCAGTGCAGGGAAGGACTCCTCCAGCCAAAGTCCAGTCCCTCCACACACACTTAAAATACCTACTTATTCTCATAACGTACTACTGAAAGTCTTTCTCGAGCATGCTCCATGCATGCTTGCTCTTTTGAGACAATCAGAAGTGCTCAAATTACAAGTAGGTGCGGTGTGTGAATTGGCAAAGACGGTGTCAGATACCGTAATATTTTCTGGTCCCCTGCCCAATCGGATCAATGCTGAACTGTACAGCCGCTGTTCAGCATTCAATTGCTGGTTATCTACTTGGTGGTGCCCTCAAAACAATGTAGTCTGTGTTGAAAATTGGAGTGTGTTTTGGGGAAAGCCCGGGCTCATGCGCAGGGATGGCATCCATCCGACTTCGGAGGGTACATCCCTTTTAGTTCGGAATTTGACCGATAGCCTTAGTCGTCTAAAGTGACCACCCAGGGATGAGCCCCGGGTGCAGAGCAGCAGTGTAAGACGCTCCTCTGTCGCTGAGCTCTCGCCCGCTCTGTCACAAATGAAGTATTCAGACTCAAGGCAGATAGAGACTGTGTGTGTCCCTCGTGCAAATAATGCCAAAAAGTCAAACCTCAGAAAAGCTAGTTCAGGCGTCAGACCAGATAATTTAATAAAAATAGCGCTCACAAATTATACAAATAAACAAATAAATAAGCATATAATATGTAGACTGCTAACCTTTAGGTCAATTTCCTCCAAATCACCTTTAATTAATGAATTAATTAGTGATTATAACATATATCCTCTAGCTCTAACTGAAACTTGGCTTCAACAAGATGATTTTGTCAGACTAAATGAGTCTACTCCACCCACTCATGTTAACTTTCAGACCGCCAGGAGCACAGGCCGATGGTGGTGTGGCAGTGATCTCACACTCAAGCCTACTCTTGAGTCCTAAAATTAACAATGCATTTAGCTCATTTGAAAGCCTTATGCTATCAATCATATGTCCAAATTAGAGAAACCAAAAAGGAGTCCTGTTCGTGGTTCTCTACCGACCTCCTGGTCCCTATTCAAAGTTTTAACAGAGTTCTCAGACTTTATATCAAACTTGGTGTTAGACTGGGATAAAGTAGTGATAGTTGGAGTTCAATATCCACGTGAACGATAACTCTCTCAGTAATTTTGTTCAACGTCCTGTTAGATAGCATTGGCTTTGCTCAAAATGTAAATAAACCAACTCACAGTCACAAGCACACTCTAGATCTTGTTCTAACATATGGAATAGAGATTAGTGACCTCATTGTCTTCCCTCAAGACCCTATACTGTCAGATCATTTCCTAATTACCTTCCAGTTTGTTCTTAAAGATTATCCAGCCCACAGAATAAAGTCATAATGAAAAGGACAATATCGGAAAAATCTCAAAGTTCAAAGAGATAATAGAGCCAATATTCAGCGACATGTCATGAGAACAGATTTAGTCCCAGTGTAAGTGATCAATTTGTCGACTTGACCATGAATTCTTTTAAGTCCGCTCTTGATGTTGCAGCTCCGCTAAAGCAGGAGGTCATTAGGCCAAAATGGTTTGTTATTAGCTGCTGACGATGGTCTGGTCTCAATCCTTGTACTTTTGGACCTCAGCGCAGCGTTTGACACCATCGACCACAACATTCTACTGCAGAGGTTAGAATGTGATGTAGGTGTCAGAGGTCCCGCCTCAGCTGGTTTAAATCCTACCTATTGGATAGGTACCAGTTTGTTAATGTAAACCAGAGCTCCTCACCCTGTTCTAAAGTAACCTACGGTGTGCCACAGGGGTCAGTACTCAGTCCAATTCTGTTTACTCTTTATATGCTGCCGTCAGGTCACATTATCAGAAAGCATAGCATTAACTTCCACTGCTATGCAGATGACACACAGCTGTATTTATCAATGAAACCCGATCACACCGATCAAGCAGACAGACTTGGTGCTTGTGTGAAGGATATAAATACCTGGATGACACTTAAATATATGCTTCTTAACCCTGAAAAAAACGAGGGTAATTGTACTAGGCCCTAAACATCTACGAGACGCTTTATCTGAGCAGATAGTCACACTGGACAACGTCAGTGTGCCTCCAGCTCCACTGTAAGAAACCTTGGTCTTATTTGACCAAGAGCTCTCATTCAAAGCGCAAATAAATCAAGCCTCTAAAACAGCCTATTTCCATCTGCGTAATATAGCCAAAATCAGAAAAATCTTGCCTATAAGCGACCTATATGAAAAACTTGTCCGTGGCTTGTTACATCTAGATTAGACTACTGTAACTCCCTGCTCGCAGCGTGTCCTAAAAGCGCTATAAAAAGCTTTCAACTGGTTCAAAATGCAGCAGCAAGATTACTAACAGGAACTAAAAGAAAATGGCACATTACGCCGGTGCTCAAGTCTCTTCACTGGCTCCCTGTTGAGTTTAGATTTCAAATTCAAAATCCTCCTCCTGACTTCTGGTGGTCCCAAGAGTCTCTAAATGTACAGTAGGAGGTAGAGTGTTTAGCTACCAAGCTCCTGTGTTGTGGAATCAGCTTCCTGTCCATGTTTAAGAGGCCGACACAGTCTCTTCATTTAAGACCAGGCTTAAAATGTTCCTCTTTGAAATGGCTTATGATCAGGCCAGTTAGGAACAGAAATAAAAACCTACAGTTCCCAGCTATGCTGCCCTAGGAGCCACTATGCTGGGGGAAGTATGGCAGCTTGAGCACTATCCTCTGCTTCTTACTACTTTTCTATCAAACAATATTTAATATCAAATTTCACTTGCAATTTGTTCATCGCTTTTCCTTCTTTTTCTCCCACTTCCCCGACGGGAGTGGAGCAGGCACATCGAGGACCTGTGGATCCAGATGCTCCTCAACTGCCTGGAGAAATGGTCTCAACTCCATATGAACGGTTCTTCATAAGCCTCGAAGAATTGGTTCTCCTCCTGAGTGGGTCCAGCTCCACCGTCTATCTGCAAATTGAGGCGTGTCCGCCTGTCCGTCCGGGAACCGGGTCTCTCCTTCACTGTGGAACTTCGCCGGGCTTCTACTTTTTCCCAAAGAGGTTTGGTAGTTTTTGGCCGAGAAGGAGGGTCTAAGGACAGGGGAGCTTGGGACATCTGTCTAAGGACACGGGATGCTGGGACATTACCAAGTCCCTATGAACCTTGTTTATTCTGTTTTTATTCAGTTTTTTCCACTGTAGCCACTCGAGGCAACTACTGTTGTGAGTTTGGGCTTTACAAAAATAAATTGAATTGAATTGAATAGAATTTTGCCCAAGACTTATCATACGAAATTCGTCAACAAGCAAAGTTTCGCCTCGTCTGTAAACGTGTGCTCAAAACACCAGCAGAAGCAGAAATGCTCCTCAGCAAAATACAAAACACAGAGAACTGAACACCAGCAAGAGATGGATCCACCAACATGGGGTCTGGGATTCAGGTCACATTATAAGACATTTTTGTTGTTTTGAAGAGAGTGATGATTGTTGCGTGATCTATTTGTTCTAATTGTGGCTGATTGTATAAGAATATGAACAGATTATGAAGCAAAACTTTGATTTAATTAGCCCATATTTGACAGAAAGAGGCTCTGACAACGTGTTAATTAGAAAGGCTTGGACTGTGACAAGTCAGCTTCTTTTCCAGTGCCAAACGACTCTGGAGCTCAAATCTGCGAGAACATGCAGTAGGGCATCCAAATCACTTGAATGTTTAGAGGTTAGATCACTACTTCCTTTATGTAGTTGTGTCTTTGTTCGTACATTCAGAACACCTGCAAGTACGGTTTGTTTGGTTTGGTGTGAAAACAGACCAGTTTGTTTTAAACTCTACCTAGACACTCGTCTGGAAATTGTCTCTGTACTGTACCAAATGGAGTCCAGTACGGTTCGCTTGGGATGTGAACGGTAACAGGACACGATTCATATCATGACTCTTTTTCATATCACGCTGAACACGACCAAATAAACTCCAGTGTGACTACCAAAACCGGGAGAAATAGACCACAAGATATGTATATTGTGGAAGACATGAATAATCCTTTTCATTTTATGTTATCAGACAAAACTATATCACAGGTTCTGGGTCGGATCACAAAAATACACCAGGATGGCATGGAAAGATCAACCCGAGATTGAGGCACACAAAACATATACACATCTACACTAAGCAACAGTATTAAAAAATACAAATAAAAATACAAATGCAGAAAAATATGTTAGAAGCATAGACAATTTTCATAAGATTTATGCTCTTTGTTTTTAAAATGGAGCGAAAACCCCTCCGGGACACCACACGCAACTTCAGTTCAGACTAAAGAGAGTTCCAAGCTGTGGGAGCAGCATAGTAGAAGGCTCGCTTTCCCCAATCCGCATCTGTCTAACCCGCACAGCAGTAATAATCTCATAACACCGTGGTTTGTTCAGCCGCTCACATTACGCAGCCCCATTGTTGAAGTCACTCGACAGTGCCCCCCGATGCTTAGACAGCTCAACAGCACCTCTTGATGACTTTGTGGAATGCATATGTCCGACATATTTGTAAAATCCAAATCAGACCAAATCAGACTCTACAAGGGGGGAAATTTAGAGTTAATATCATGCTTGCCAATAACTCTGGACCTGCATTCCTCTGGGAGGAACCCGGAGTACCCGGAGAGAACCCACAGTAACACAGGAAGGGCATGCAGACTTTGCCCGGGAATCGAACCATGAGCTTCCTGTGTTCTGTTTTACGTGTAGTTTTTAAACGTAAAAAGATAAAAGTAAAAGAGAACAATTTGTTTGTTTTTTTTAGCTCTTGCTCAATGTAAAGCATTTTTGAGTTTTGTTGACAAGTGCTATATGAAACGTATGTAATGGTAAAGGTGCAGTTTAATAATGCAGGTCACACACAGAGCAGAAGTGAAGTGGTGTGGCCTTTCCAGTGAGTGATGTGCCCTGACAGCCTGTCTGCCACCACCGCTCAGGGAGAACCAGCTCTGCTCAGGGTGAGAAATGTGACTTTAGCTTTATATTTAAGGAAACATAATATGCTAAACTGAGCTTTTAATCATGTTCTAACATCATCAAAAACCTTCCTGGAGCAGCATTTAGCTTCATTCACACTAGTTTGATGAATCTTGGTTAAAATGTCTTCTCCTTTCCTGATCTGTGATGTTTTCTCAATCTGTGGCGTGGCTCTGAAAATATTCTCTGCTGTTTTTTAAGTCCATAAATCATCGACAGACTCCCGCCTAAAGATCAGTTCAAACTGCGTGGCTGCCTAGCATCTCAGAGAAAAAATTCCAGTGATTTCTTATTAACCTGCGTAATTCCCTTTGCAGCCAGTGGAAGGCATTAAAACTCAGTTAGTGCAGTGGGAAACAGAAGCAGTACAGATGTCCTTTGTTTGTTCTAAAACATGAGATGCCAAACAAAAGGTACTCAAAAGCACAAATAATGCATAATATAAGATAAGATAAGATCACCAGATCACCAGATCACCTTTATTTGTCCCACAATGGGGAAATTTCAGTGTTGCAACAAAGGGTACAGAAGCAGATTATGCACAGTATAATAATACAAACAGATAACTTAGAAAAAAAAAGAAAACTCTCATAATAATAATAATAATAATAATAATAATAATAATAATAATAATAATAATAATAATAATAATAATAATAATAATAATAATAATATATAATAATCTTATTTACAGCTGTTATATGAGAAAAAATACTGCAACAGGGATGAAAAACTGATTATGAAAGCTGAATGACACGTTCAGGACTAACAGTGTTGTAAAGTCTGACAGCAGCAGAAAGGAAAGACCTGCCAAATCTCTCCTTCACACAGCGAGGGTGGATCAGTCTGTCACTGAAGCTGCTCTCCAGAGAGAGGAGTGTCTCGCAGGGGGTGAGACTCATGGTCCAGCATAGACGTGAGTTTAGCCAGGACCCTTCTGTCCCCCACCTCCTGCACCGAGTCCAGAGCACAGCCCAGGACAGAGCTGGACTTCTTGATAACTTTGTCCAGCTTCTTCCTCCCCCTCTCTGTGATGCTGCTGCTCCAGCGACCACACCGTACAGGAGGGCTGATGCCATCCACCGAGTCATAGAAGGTCCTCAGGAGTGGCCCTGTCACTCCAAAGCCTCCTCAGGAGGTTTATGTAGTTGATGATGTAATCATTGACTGAGGTTCGGGAGCGGGACCACGCCTCAACCTCCTACTCCTCCAGCAACCACGCCTCGCCTCTTTAACCATACCTCTAATTACCCAGATGCCCTATTTATACAGGCCTATCCCTGCATCTCTTGCTGTCTCTGCTCTCTCGACCCAACCCTATGTCCCTATCATCTTCACCGTAACACATCACCGTCTTAGGAGGGGGGGGGTTCTGAATTGGCTTCAACAGTCTCTCTACCCAGCCAACTCTAATGGATCCATCATGGATCCATCATGGATCCATCATCACTATTATCAATAAACATTCTCTCATATTCCTTTTGTTGTGGCGTGGTCCATGCTAGTGAATTGTCCTTTACCTGAACAGAAACTACTTATTTACAGTGAGGAGTATCTGTTGTTAGTTAAGTTTATTGGCCACAGATATTAACTAGAGATTCAACTAGGAAGTGTGTTAGTTTCAGTGTAGTTAGTACCTCTCTTCAGACAGATATAAAGTAGTGACTCACCGTATCCTTGGATGAGTGGTAAAACATATTCCATTCGACAGAATTCACCTTTCTTTTGCTTTTGAACTGTTGAATTGATTCGAAGGAAATACACAGATCGAAATCTTAGCCTGGAAAGTCCAGCGTGACATCTCCCGGGGGAGTCCAGGTGCTGCAAAATGAAGTGGAGTGCCAGGTTGATGTCATTGTCTACAGACCTGTTGGCTCTGTAGGCGAACTGCAGGGGGTCCAGCAGGGAGAAGGTGAAGGACTTGAGGTGGGGCAAGACCAGGCGTTCAAATGACTTCATGACTACAGACGTCAGCACCACTGGCCTGTAATTAAGTCCAGTGATCCGGACTTCTTGGGGACAAAGACAATGATGGACGACTTGAAGCAGACTTGGACATGGCAGGACTCCAGGGAGGTTTTAAAAATATCTGTCGGGGGTCAACTCTTGTGCACAGTGTCTTAAAGTGGCGGGAGAGACACCGTCTGGACCAGCAGCTTTACTGAGGTTGGATTTGGAGAGCTTCAGCCTGTCTGCGCGTGGGGATCAGGAGAACCATCGCGTGATCTGAGGAGCCCACAGCTGTTACACAACAGTTAGCAACGCCTTTGGCGTAGCAGCTCGGGCCTTGCTGACAGTTGTGTAACAGTGGTCAAGCATGTTCTGCTCTCTGGCAGGACTTTAATAAACTGTCTGTACTTTGGTAGTTCATGGCTGAGTTTGCCCTTGTTAAAATCACCCAGGATAATACGCAAGGAGTCCAGGAAGGTCCGCTCCACACTCAAAACCTGGTCCGCAAGCGCGCGCTGTTTCTCCTGTACGTTTGCGCTTGATGGAATGTAAACAGCGGGCATACTAATGAAGCAAACTCACGTGGAGACTAGAATGGTTTGCAGTAAATGAAAATATATTGCAGGAATATAGTCACACAGTCACATCCAGACCAGGGCCTTGTTGATATGAACGTTTTTCTCCCGGAGAGGTCCTTTTGTCTATCAGCGTGGAACAGCGAAGCAAAAAACAGGAGATGAAGAAAAGTCTCTGTTCCGTCTCATCAGTAGCGCCATTTCATCCAAGTTTGTTCGTTTACCTATCGGGCTGCGAGTACAAGAAACATCTTGTTTCGGCTCTGGCATTTATACTTCAACGGAAACGCCACAGCTAGACCCCGCCCCCAGTGAGCCCTAACAACTGACAACTGTTTCCACACCGTTGCAAAGGAGATTATTATCACAGACAGCTCAGTTGAGAGATTGTGGAGAGGAGTGTAGTGAGCTACATAAAGTTTCATGTTTTATTACAATCAGCCACATAGTAACAGAGAAACGAGCCGAACCAGGAAGTGAATTCGATCTCCTTTCAACTCTTCATTCATCCTTCCCTCATTCATCGCTCATCCCACTCAACCCCCTCCCCATTCATCCACTCGTACCCTTTCTCATTCATCCCTTATCCTATTTGAGCCTTTTCTGTATCCTCACCAGGGTCGCAACCGGGCACCGGGATGCCGTCTCTCTCCAGAACTGTCGCCGGGCACCAGGATGCTCTATCAATCATCTCACATCCCTCTTTCGACCCTCTACCCTGTTCCTCAGTCCTTCTCTTTTACAGTCTTTCGCAGCCAGTGTACGTCTCATCTTTCATCACCGTAACTCGACAATCTCAATCATTCTTCCTCCAGCTGCCAATTCAATAGCTCCGACGATCAGGTTTCCTGTTTCCTTTTCAGAGGAGACATCTCTCAGCATGCAACTCTCATTCCAGCTGCCCTACGCACTAAGACAGTCCTCAAGCACTTAGTCTTCTCTACCAGGCATTCAGATCATCCTACAGGGCAAATTTGCTTCTCGTCTCTATGATGAGTAGCTTTAATAAACCTCAAGTAAACACACAGAAGTATCACGCATTTTAATAATTTCATGCGACCATCAAACTCCTCAGTAGAACTATTCTTTCTCTCGTTCCAGGGTTTCAAGGGAAGAAAAGCTCGTTCTGTCCAGTCTAACAGGTTCTCAAGTCCATTCGAATTATACCCCACTATCATTCCAGACATTCTTTTGGGGGTTTGATTAGTCAGAAGGCACTCATTCGACAACACCTCTTTAGTAGATCAGTAAAGGAAGACTTGTCGTCTATTCACCTCCATCAAGCCGTCGCCCGCATTGCTTGTACTCGAGTCACTATAATCAGCCAACTTCTACTTTCAATTCGCTGTCCCAAAATCCGATGCTCAGCACCACCGAACTTCGACGATCGTCCTAAATCCTCTTCTTTGATCTTCAGGAACCATCTAAATCAGACTACCCTCTCATCTATCTTTTGTTCCACTCATTCTCTCAATCTCATTCAGCTCCTCATTAAGTTCCCTCCTTATATAGGATTAGTATTCCGTTCTCCTCAACCTTTCTCTCTTCTCCGGAGCAAGGTGACGACCATGTAATCCACACTGTTTAACGATTGCTCGTCCGAACCTCAACCCCATCACTCTCGCACCTTATTCATACCCATGCACTTCCATCGGCTACCCACGAACACATTGTCTTTATGCCATCCATTTGACTAGAGACTGTATTACCGCACCGCCAACTCTATCGCACTCACCTGCTCTCTGTATCATCCACTTCATCGCCTAAAACTCTTTCAAAACTCTATTCAACTGCCCTGGTATTAATCCTCCAGTAATGGAGAGACTGCTTTTAGATTCCATCTAGCTACTCTTCAGAGAGTCCTCGACTATCTAGCTCCTCTTCTCTTGTGCCACTCAGTTGACATCTTCATTTTCAGCCAGGCTTTACGTTTAGATCCAGACCATCTTTGCTAATTTTAAATCCTTTGGGGGTTCTGAATCAGCTGGGCTGATTACCCGAGACGGAGCCCCCATCCTAGTCTCTCTACCCAGCCAACTCTAATCGATCCATCATTGATCCATCATCACTATTATCAATAAACATTCTCTCATATTCCATTTGTTGTGGCGTGGTCCCTGCTAGTGAATCCAGTTTTATGGAGCTAAAATCTTGAACAGCCTCCCTGAGGTTGTGAGACAGGCCCCTACGCTGGCAGCGTTTAAATCTAGGCTAAAAACAGTTCTGTTTAGCTGTGCCTTTGAGTGAAGGCATTTTATCTACAATTCTTTCATTTTAATTACATGTTAATATAATTATTTATGCTATTATTTTTGTCTTGTGATTCATATTGCGGTTTGAATGTTTTAACTGTTGTAAAGCACTTTGAGTTATTTTTGCATGAACTGTGCTCTACAAATATACTTCCATTCATACATATACATTAGTTTAAGTTATAAACATGAAATACAAATGCTTAGATGTCCAAAAGTAGTGTTAACGGCCTGAATTATGCACACAATGGTGACTTTATTGCCACTTTAAAATGCTTATAACTTCGAGATGAACTTTGACGTCTATTCCAAAGTCAACCATCTCATGCACCTTAAGTATATTTACCTTTATCTCCTCCTGCTCAATCTTTTCCATCATAATATGTATGACCTTCACTTGAATCCTGTTTGATTTCATTATAGTGTACGGAGAGACAGTTGGCAGGGAATATTAGACTCTCCGTGCAATCCTTTACGCTCATATCATAGCATCCTCGCACAGACCGGAAACGTTGTCTCTCGTACGCAAAGATAACATCAAACCCAAACCATTACCATATTTTTTCTCCTTTTGTAACTTTACTCGTTTGGGTGAACAGAGCGAGGCGGCCTAAGATCATAATCATCAGAGCAGGGGAAAAACACGTCGAGAGGCTGAATTGTTATGACAGGTGCGGGTCCCGGCGGATGCACTATTTTGACATCTACTGTACGCGGGGCGGCCCCTAAAAGCTGATAAGACTTTAGCTCGCAGCCCGCAACTCCAACATTCCCATCTGGGCCGAGTTAGCAGGCCTGGCACACTCCGGCCGCAAATGAGGTGAGAATCGATAAGCCAACGACAGCAGCGGAATAGTGAAAGCAGAGAGGGGGGAAAGCAGAGGTGCAGAGGATTAGGGGCATTTATGGTGTAAAAGTATGACAAGATAATTTTCATATGTTTTAGTGTCTAAATTTTATGCCAGATTTAGTAAGAATACATTTTTGTTTTAGTATAGTTTTAGTCAATGAACTGGCATGCTAATTTAAAGGACACATATGTATTTTTTGAGCTTTTAACAATTTTCAAACATTGTTCCCTCACCAAAAACATACTTGGAGTATTTACGTCCAGTCACACTTGCTCTTCACATCCTCTCTGCTCCTTCTCCGAGCCTCGCGAAAACACTCAAATATCCCAGATTTGTGACATCAGGGCATCAGGGGGTCTTCTGTGATGTTTTTAAGTCCAAAAATCATCAGCAGGCTCATTCTGAACATGTCTGCCTCAAATCTCGTTCATGACAACTTCCTCCTCACAGTAGCGTGTCCCTAACCCTAACCCGACTGTGATGTCAAAGGAGAGATACAAGTCCATAAAGGACAAGAAAAATATATAGATGATGCAGAATACGTGTTCTAATTATAACACTGTATATACTGCTTTTCAAGATACCTATTCCAGGCTATATCAGGATTAAACCAGAATATATACAGTAAGAGGTCCTAAACCAAGTCTACAACAAAAGTGAGGACACCCTGAATTATAGTTTTAGGAAAGTTATGGTGATTTAGTCCACAATATGTCATGGACTAAGGTGGGTTAACACAGATACCGCATCAAACTTGGAACTAAACCATCACTTGTCAAGAAAGAAAGAGGATCTAAATATTATTTTACATTTTGTAAGACAAGTAACACTTCTTTTATTTCAGTATACAGTATATTGCCACGCTACCCCCAACTTCAAAAAATTAAAAGTTGGAGTGCTAAATGTTTGGGTTGGAGCAGCTGGGATAACGCAGACTGGCCTCTGAGACACATCTGCTCTGCGTTTGGGATATATCTTTTTTTCTGAGCCGGTTAAAGAGAGCGATAATAAAACACACATGGGGCAGCGAGTTAATACATCCGAGCTCCACTTGCACTTCTTGACAACAGTACAAATCATGCTAATAAAAGACGGCATGTCTGAGTGGTCCTTATGACGAGCAGGGATCCACATGTGAGCGTAGATCAGTGTGACCATTTCGATACGTCATGTACTCGATACTCAAGGCCAACTTCAGTACCAACGGTATTATTTAGGCTTTAGATTTCAGAAAGTTTTTTTTGTTTCTATGCTTTTTGTCTTTTGGACAGTTTGCTCTCTCAACATGTAAATATGGAAGACTAAAAATGACTTTACTATAAATAGATCGTAAAATAATAATATATTAAGTATAAATGTCGAAAATGATAAATAAATAAAATACTTTGGAAGCAATAAATGTAGGAAATTAATCAAATTATCACTTTAATAAATACACGAATACTTGTATACATAAAAAAGAAAAAGCATAATATTTAGGTATTTATAAAATATATATAATTTTGTCCACACTACTTAATGTTTCTGTTGTTACAACTCATTTACAACAACATTTATTTTTTCATTTCATTTTATTTATCTTAACTTCCACATAGCGGCAGCACATATGCCAAGCTCCATGTGTAGCACAGTCCTGAATAATGAGTTTGGATCTCAGCTCCGCCAATTTACTGCATGTCCTCTCTTCTCTCTCATCCCGATTTCACTCTGAGCTGTCCTGTTTAATAAAGCCTACAGTCCAGCTTAGCTTTGAACATTGTCAGAGTAGAACCTGTCTCACATCTGCAGCTGCATAAAACTGAAACGCAGATTCCCCATGTTTAGTCCTGACTCCGGGCACTAGCAAGAGGCCGGTCCCTGAGGTCCTCAGAGTCCGAGATGGTTCATATGGCACTAACATCTCCAAGATGTACTTCGGTGCTAGGCCATGGAGAGACTTGTATACAAGCAGAGCTGCTTGAAAGTCTCTTTCAAGCAGCTGAGCCTGAAGCCAGTGCAGAGACCTGAGCACAGGACTAATGTGATCTTTAACTGTTCCTTTATGTTTATTTCAGCTTTTAAATCTGACTTTTACCTTCCCATATTTAAATTTCATTCAACTTCTCCACATTTATTTATTAAAATTTTTTCTGTATCAGTATATGTTAATTGAGTGGGCGGGGTTGACTTCTTGGTAGAATGTGATTGGTTTAAATGCCGTCTTCGTCTTACTGTTTTTAACTCTAGCCAAATTTTAGTATGATGGCCGCCAATGGTGGTGCTACTTGCTACTGCAGAGCGGTACGTTTAAAGTTGTTATATTTTTTATCCGAAGTTGTAGAGGTGAAGACGGTCCGCTGTACACGGCTCGTGGCTGCTAAGTTTTAAGGGTCTCCCCAACGTGTCTCCAAAGACCAGTCCAAAGTATAGTGATAAAGCTTCTTTATTGGCCCCTTTAGCCAGTATCTCCACAAAGAGATAAAAAGTATTTTCTGAGAGATGAGACAGCCACAGCTCCAGTTCCGGTAATGGTTCCCCTACTGCAGGGGTGCCCATTACGTCGATCGCGATCTACCAGTCGATCTCGGACGCAGTGCCAGTCGATCTCAGAGGCAGTCGATACCAAAGCAAAGTTTATTGTCTGGCGCTAAGTGACAGTATTTACACACACTGAGCGAGTGTGTCACACGGTGCGCACATGGAGGTCCCCAAAAGCGCGGGTGAACCATGAGTTACAATCAGCGCGAGGAGACTACATTTGTAATTTTGTCCGCTTTCTCAGTGAGTTTCGGAAGGAGCACACAGGGCGCCGCGGAAACGTAGAACGCTCACATGAGGGAGGAGAGAGAGGAGAGGGAGTCAGGCCAAGGAGCAGGAGGAGGAGTCAGGCCAAGGAGCAGGAGGAGGAGTCAGGCCAAGGAGCAGGAGGAGGAGTCAGGCCAAGTACCAGGAGGAGTAGTTAGGCCGAGGAGCAGGAGGAGGAGTCAGGCCAGAGGAGCCAGGAAGAGGAGGTCAGCCGGAGGAGGCAGAGGCAGGAGTCAGGCGTGAGCAGCAGGGCAGGAGAGTCAGGCCGAGGAGCAGAGGAAGTCAGCCGAGAGAGAGGAAGGAGATCAGGCCGAGGAGCAGGAGGAGAGTTAGGCCAGAGCAGGAGGAGGAGTCAGGCCGAGGAGCAGTGACAGGAGGAGTCAGGCCGAGGATGGAAGGAGGAGTAAGGCTGAGGAGCAGGAGGAGAGTCAGGCCAAGAAGCAGGAGGAGGGACCAGACCGAGAGCAGGAGGAGGAGTCAGGCCGAGGAGAAGGAGAGTCAGGCCGAAAGAGCAGGAGGAACAGGCCGAGGAGCAGGGGAGGAGTCAGGCCGAGAGAGCAGGGGGAGGAGTCAGGCCGAGGAAGCAGGGGAGGAGTCAGGCAAGGAGCAGGAGAGGAGTCAGGCCAAGTAGCAGGAGGAGAGTCAGTCCGCAGAGCAGGAGGAGGAGTCAGGCCGAGGAGCACCAGGAGGAGGAAGTCAAGCCAAGGAGCAGGGGGAGCTGGCCGAGGAGTAGGAGGAGTAAGCCCGAGGAGCAGAGGAGGAGGAGTCAGGCCGAGGAGCAGGAGAGGGTCAGGCCGAGGAGCAGCAGGGAGTCAGCCGAGGAGCGGAGGAGGAGGTCAGGACGAGGGATGGAGGAGTCAGGCCGGAGAAGCAGAGAGGAGTCAGGTGAGGAGAGAGGAGTCAGGCGAGAGCAGGAGGAGACAGGCCGAGAGCAGGAGGAAGAGTCAGGCGAGCAGCAGGGGGAGGAGTCAGGCCGAGGAGCAAGGGGAGGAGTCAGACGAGAGAGCAGGGGAGGTCAGGGAGGAGAGGAGGAGTCAGGCCGAGGCAGGAGGAGACAGGCTGAGGAGCAGGAGGAAGAGTCAGGCCGAGGAGCAGGGAGGTAGTTAGCGCGGGGCAGGGAGAGTCAGGACGAGAGCAGGAGAGGAGTAGGTTGGGAGAAGGAGGAGTCAGCGAGAGCAAGGAGGAGACCAGGCGAGGAGCAGGAGAAGAGTCAGGCGAGGAGCAGGGAGGAGCAGGAGAGTCAGGGAGGAGCAGCGAGAGCAGGGGGAGAGTCAGGTTTGGGAGAGGAGAGTCAGGCCGAGGAGCAGGAGGAGACAGCTGAGAGCAGGAGGAAGAGTCAGGCCGAGGAGCAGGGGAGGAGTCAGGCCGAGGGCAGGGGGAGGAGTCAGGCCGAGGAGCAGGGGGAGGAGTCAGGCAGAGGAGCAGGAGAAGAGCAGGCCCGAGGAGCAGGGGAGGAGTCAGGCGAGAGCAGGGGGGAGGAGTCAGGCTGAGGAGCAGGAGGAGGAGTCAGGCCGTGATTATAAACTCACCTTCTAATATTTAGCCTAGTTATTATTTTTATTTTTAAAATAGTCATCTGTATGAATGGGTCGAGTCAATTCAATGGACAGATTTCTCTCCCCAGCTTTATGTTGCACGTCTATACATGTTTCTATAGCTGTTTTATTAACAACGTAATATAAATCTACAGGTAGATCTTCAGGCTTTGCCGAAACTAAAAGTAAGCTTGCACGCTGAAAAATTGTGGGCACCCCTCCCTACTGCGATAAAATAAAAATATTATCTGACTAATATAGGCTAATGTTGCTTATGTGTTTACATCTGCTTCCTTAAATACGGCATGTGCGCTGCATGTTTTGGGGCTGTGGGTCCGTCCTTGGTGACGTTATGTGGCAGAATGAATAAAGTAAAACAAGAACGGCTTCTTCCAAAGAGTTGCTCATACAACGCAAGCTCCTGATAAAGAGCGCAGCGTGGACACCGCCTGACCCGCACACACAGCGCACTGTCGGTGTATTCTATTATAACCCTCAAACGCCGCATGAGCTTTTTCTTCGATAGGCTCGGCCAGCCACATTCTCGGTGGGGATTTGCAGAGTCTTGCTCAGATACATTTTTAAAAAATCTTACAGCAGAGAGAGTGAGTTACGATGGATAATCACCGCAGCGTGTTTCAAACTTTTACGTTACCATGTTAAATATGTCTTAGGAGGAAACTCCGTGTTATAAAAAGTATGTTGTTTAATACATTGTGTTGATGGGTTTCCCCCATGATGGGTTTCCCCCATGATGGTTTCCCCCATGATGTTTCCCCATAACACAAAACATGCACCAGAGTGAACCCTCCAGCTACAGTCTGACAAAAGAGTAAACCAAGATCTGAAGCTGTGTCCCTGAGTGCAGCCCTGTGGTGCCAACTGCAGTGTTGGTGGATGGGTCAAATGCAGAGATGAATTTGAGGGATGAGGATTAATAAAGAGTACCTTTAGCCATTACTTTGTTTACTTTGGAGAAACATCTTTTAGTCATCTTTAGTTTAGCAACCACCCAGTCCCCTGACTCAGGTCACACAGTGTCAGTAGCGAAAGTGGGTCCAACTGGTCTGTAGCATTAGCACTTGTGGAACATTCACATTCTTCGCAGGGCATATGAAAGAAAATGTTGTCTTAATTCTACTTATATGATGCACTGTAAACGACGACGCTACAGGGATAATGTCTAAGAATTAACACAGCAACAAAAACATGTGTAAGCGCTTTATGTACACCAAGAAGGTTCCTGGTCTGACAGAAAAGTACTGACCCAGAGCACGAGCTGAAAAAGTCGACAAAGGTGACCCCGTCTCTAGTTCCTACTCTGTGTAAATGCACTTCTCTTCAAAATTCTAAATAACAAGAATTAAAAAAGTCCTTATTGTGCAAACGCCCTTTTTGTAGCAGTCTTTATAATGGTCATCACTTTTGTTTCCTCCGTATGCTCATCCCTCTTTAAGTTTCTCTGTGCCTTTTTTGCACGGTTAAACAAACTGAAACATTTCCTCAAACTTACTGAATTGCTGTAAGTGTCCTTCTCCAAACAATGATGAAATAGTCTGTTAGGAAATGGTCCAGTCGGACTTAAGTGGAGCTGGAGGAGGTGTTGGAGATTACAGCTGATTCCAACATTCATCTTGGCACAGACTGGGTAAACCTGGTCAATAATGCTTGCATTTGGGTGAAGAGGTCCCCTGCATGGGCATCAAGTTTCTCTCCTCTTACATATATATTTATCAAGATGAATGCACCGCCTAGCTATCCCAACACACAGCCATTTACAGACCCACACGGGCGAAATGTGGTAGGTAAGGGCATAAGAGACTAAAGTTAAATTGAACTGTACTAATTTTTCTCTACTTATGAAGTAGATTTTGAGTTTATGAATTGATGCAGCAGGAAGATGATCAAAGTGTGGCCTATATGGGGTGTATGTTTGCCATGTGTCTGGGTGAGTTACTCCCTAAGAACGTTCCCTTCACATACAAATGACTGGGTGAAGAACAACCTTACTGTATCATTACAATATAATACAATATCATAACTATATAAATATATCATATCATAAATATAATATATCATATAATATCATATAATATCATATAATATCATACAAATATCATATAAATCATATATATCATAATCAATAATATCAATAAATATCTATATCAATATCATATAATATCATACCAATATCATATAATATCAATATAATATCAATATATATCATACAATATATATAAATCAATATATATCAAAATATCAAATATCATATATATCAATATTATAATAAATCACTATATATATTATATCATACAATATCATAAATATTAAATATCATTAAGTATCATAAATATATAAATCATATAATATCATAAAATATCATATATATCATATAATAATCGTATCCCAAGGTCGAATCCCGGATGAGCAGTCACTCACCCCATGGGGTCCTTAAGCAGACACTCGCCACTCAGCCTACCTCATACAATGATGAGTGACAATGAGATACATGAGATGATCGGATCAGACGTCGCCCGACCACAACAAGGTCTGGCGGAAGGCCGAGAATGCCGCCATCGGGTCTCTCTCTCTCCTGTGTCTCTTCTCGGTTTCTTGGTTCTCTCTCTTCTCTCTTCTTTACTCTCTGAGCAGAACCAGGCACAGGTAAATCAGCACACACAGAGAAACAAGGACAGACGGGACAGTAGGGACTGCATGTGTTTTCTGTATGTTCAGCTTCAAATGCAAACAACCCATGCATCACTAGTCCTCGGCGCTGCATGCAGCGACCACTGCTCCTGCCTGCGACAGGTTGCCCCCGGTGGCACTGGTTGCTAGATGGATCATATGCAGAGGACAAAATTCATTAGACAAATAAGGCTAATCTAAGAGGACGTTTAGTGGTACTAGATTCGTACAGAAGCACAGATCAGAAAAATTGAGCTCAGATGTCAGTTTTACACGCATCTGAAAGATAATTATTATCCTATGAATTGGACAGTAGATCATTCTCAACCTCGTCACTGTATCCAATGACTTGCACAAAGTGACATTCGACACATAACAGTGGTCAGCTCGGCTGAATACAGGTCACTTTTTCTCCTGAAACTCATCTTCTCTGCCCCTGTTGAAGTGCGAATGCTGACAGAAGAGAGCAAACTCATGAAGCTCTGGTTTTCCTGACTTTTTATTGGTTAACTGCTCATGTGATCACTTGTAGACCAAAGCAGAGAGTGTAAAGTCACTCTGTGTCTGAATTTTTTAAATAATATACATTTGTATTTAGGCAAGAAATATCACTACATTCCTGGTTGCCATGGAGTCTTCTTGCTTCTAAAAAGATTTAGCCCTGATGCTGTTTCCAGTGTCCTCCTCTGATTTTCATTGGCCGCTGGGCTCCACGTGTGCGCACGTGTCAGTAAACAGTCAGTTGTACCGGAGCACGGCCAAAATCATCTTTATTTCATGTTTAAATGCTACTGGGCTCTGGTCGTATCCTTCTGCGGTGCACACTTTGAAATTCCGATGTAAGTCCAGTTGTAAGAGCTCCACACCACGAGACTGAAGCAGCTGCTACGGTTTCAACTAGAGATGACCGGGACTGACTCGGCACCACTGAAACAAAGGGGAAAGTTGCGTTCTCAGCTCTAAACGAGAGAAACAACTATTTAATTGAAAGCCTTGTACAAAAATAATGTGATGTCACAGAGAATGGTCTAATTTCCACATCACTTTTTCTGACAATTGGTTTAAGAAAATGAAACTATTAGGGTATTATTATTTGTCAGATCACTATTGTGCTAACTATTGGGTAATTTATATGGGCTTAGACATTTGCTTTTGGTTGATATTGTTTTTGTCATCTGCATTTTGCCCACATATTTGTATCGCTGGGTAACCATGGGTCTATTATCAACAAGAAACTAACCTATAAATACTAAAGTGTGTAACAAAGAATCAACAAACATAGTCCTGCTGTTACTTTACATTACTTTGTTATTTGACTCTTTTCCATCCTTTCCTTGGGATCCTCCTCACATTACCATAGCAATACTGACCTAGCTCAGCCTGCTGTCAGCCTGGCCTGTCTCCATCTCTGTGTGGTGGTGTGTGGAGGCCTAAAGATGCATTGTTCTGTCAGAGCTATTATCTCCTCCATCAATGTGCTCCAGCGCTGCTCCGGAGCATTATGGGATGGATCCAGTCCATGGGCCCATTTAGAGCCTGCCAAGTTCCACTGAGCGAGCAGCTCAATGAGGCCGGGCAGCCCCTGTTCACTGATAAGAACCAGGCCAAGTCCAACGGCATCACAAACACTCTGACAGGGCTCTGGACTAACCCTTTTCACTGGTGCAAGCTATTTTTTAGTTAGTCGCACTGACTCGCACACACTGTTTGCACAAATAATGTAATAAATAATGTGCCAGTAAAAATGATCAGAATAAACTAATGCCAATGACAGTGCAATTTTGCAAGTCGACATTTATTATATGTATATGTATGTATTAGTGCATTTGAAGCACTGCAATAGTCATCATTAGCCCACATCCGAGCTGCTTATTTCTACTCTATATAATATGATTTAACCCCCAGAACTTGCACTTTGCATCAGAGCGGGCTGAACCACTCACATGGGGGACAAACACAGAACCAGCACTTCAGCTGCAGCTCAGGGCTGTGTTGTAAAAGCAAAGAGGACAGAGGCACAGGACCGCGTGGGACAACACTAGACTAACGAGCAGTCAGAAAAGTTTTGTGAGTGTTCGGTGGAAGTGCGAGGGTCCTGCTGCTGTGTGTGCGCTCAGGAGGTGAGTTTTTGAGCAGCAGAGAGGTGGGACAGAAAACAGTCTGACACATTACTTTGTCACACGTGCCCCCCATCTCTTTGCACTGTTTCTCACTCACACAGATGTGACTGGTAGTAGCACACACACACACACACACACACACAGATCATATACGCACATCTGTATTTCATAATTCAACGGCTTATAGCTCAGAACACATATACTGCAGAGTTGACTTTTTTGAAGCTTTTAACCCTGTTCTAACATCGTTTCTATTCACAAACACAGCTGGAGTAACATTTAGCTTCATTCACACTGGTTTGATGAATCCTGGTTAGAATGTCCTCTCCCTCCGAGCCTCAAAAACACTCAGATCTGACTTCTTCGATAACTGACGTTTTCTTGATCTGTGACGTGGCTCTGAGAATCTTCTGCTGTTTTTTTAGTCCATAAATCATCTCCAGACTCGTTCTGTGACTTTCTCCCATCTAATCACCAACAGAACAACTGAGACCAGGAAATAAACAGGCCATCTAGACATGCGCTAAAATGGTTATATTAAACTGTATGCATTTCCCTCTGCAGCCAGTACATGGCGCCAAAACAAAGGTAGTCCTGGGTTAAACGCAGAGATCCAAATGCAATTTAGTTTTGTGATAAACAAATGTTTTTGTTCTAAAACATGAGATGTCAAACTGATGAGAGCATGTTTAAAGGCTGATAACACTACAAATATTGCAACATATTTGCCCTTTAAAACTCATTTCACTTTTTGAACAACTTACTGATTTTAGAAACTGCTCACTATTAAAAACATGTGATTGTAGTGTTGTAAGTGTTGTATTTCCAGGGATGGCACTTTTGTATATCGATACACAGGGAACAATATTATAATTTTAGAACATAATGTATCTAGTCACGATGTAATTCAGAGCCAAACCATTCAACCCCACCAATATTTGCACATAATGCTCCTGAATTTATTTGTGCTGTATTGTTCTGCATTGCACAAACTGTAATACTATAGTAATATTGATAGGTCCAGATTGTCCTGGTTTAGTTCTGGTTTGGGATGAGTTTGAGTCCTAATGTCGGATTAGATTTTGTTCTGCTCTAGTCCTGGTTTACATCTGGTTTAGTCCAGGTTTAGTCACAATTTTGATGTAGTGAAGTGTGAACACATTTCAAAAATATCGTCTTGTTCTCAACATCACTTAACCATACCTTAAACTTTCTACCTCACGTTCAAATGAAAGATGAGCAATCATTACACAACATCTCAATTTGCTCAGACCCTCCTTCTCCTGCTCCAGTCGGCATTACACTGTGTCTGTTTGATTTGTGGCATCAGTCATAATATCTCGGAGCAGATGAGCAGCCACTCAGACATCCTCCTCAAAGAGCAGTACGTCATCAGCCCGGGCTTTTGGATGAACACTGAAACGGCCCAAAGAACCATCTGTTTTCATAAAAGTGTCCACACATCGAAGGCAGACAGATTTACGGTGCGATGAGCGGGTTCTGCTCGCACAAAGACAAAACGCGGCATCATTTATTCTGTAAAAGGAAAAGTCAAGATTCAGTTAAATCATTTGTAGCGATGACACCCAATGAAACTCACTAATCATTGTTAAAGATGCACAATTTACCTGCTCTAGCCTGCTTGTCTCAGCGGAGATGTAATTGCTTTGCCTGAAATGTTCCACAGTATAGCATTAAAAATTAACCTGGTATATGTATTGATATATGTATCACTCTGAACTGAGTTCACATCAATCTGGAAAGCAGTCGGGAAAAGGCGTAACGTCATGACAAATATTTGAATTTGATTGGTCGAAGCGGAACAATCCAAAAATCAAACTGTTGTTAAATCCGGAGAAAAGCACAGACTTCTTCCCCATCCTCAAATACACAAAGTACTTCTTTGTGCAGTTAAAAAAAAAAAAAAAAAGGCCGTAAATCTGTTTTTTTATTCTTCCCTTTGAATTCCTTCCAAACTTCAATGCTGTGCTGTGATGGTCGGAGACAAGCTAGATGAATTCTCAGGACTTTGTGAACCCACAAATTTATTATTTCCATGGATAATGTGCTTTGGAAACAATTAGCTTAGTAACATTTTGGGCACATGACGTATTTAACAAAGCACAAGGCAGTGAACTCGTGGCTACACACACACACACACACACACACACACACAATCCCTTCTCGTCCCTTTTTCTAAGCTCGGGTCCTCTACCAGAGGCCTGGGAGCTTGAGGGTCTGCGCAGTATCTTTGCTGTTCCTCGTACTGCACTTTCTTGGACTGAGATGTCTGTTTTTCCAGGGATCTGTTGTAGCCCCTCCTCCAGTTTGGGGGTCCACCCCAAGTGCTCCGATGACCACGGGCACCACTTTCACATTCACCTTCCACGCCTTCTCCAGCTCTTCTCTGAGCCCTTAGTATTCCTCCTTTTTCCTGATGTTTCCATCACTTGGCGTTGCCACGTCAACCACAACGGCTTTCCTCTGCTGTTTATCCACCACCACAATGTCTGGTTGGTTTTGCCATTACCATTCTGTCAGTCTGATTCTGGAAGTCCCACAGGATCTTGGCTCGGTCATTCTCTACCACCTTTGGGAATGTTTCCCACTTTGACCTTGGGGTTTCCTGTCCATACTCCGCACAGATGTTCTGTACACAGCCACTTGGTTATGACGCTCCATGTATGCTTTCCCTGCAGCATCTTACTCCTGCAGTTATGTGCTGGATTGTCTCAGGGGCCCCTTTGCACAACCTACACCTTGGGTCTTGTCTGGTGTGGTAGATCTGGACCTCTATTGCTCTGGTGCTCAGGGCGGTTCCTGTGCAGCCATGATGAGTGCCTCTGTGCTGTCCTTCAGACCGGCCCGCTCTAACCATTGGTAGGATTTCTTGATATCAGCCACTTCAGTTCACTTCAGACATGCGTGTCCTCCCATGATGGTCATCTCCTCAGCACCTCATCCTCTGTTCCCCATTGCCTGAGACATTCACTGAGCACGTCTTGTTGGGGCCTTGTCTTGATGTACTTGTAGATCTTGGGTGTTTCATCCTGGATAGTGGCTCTCACGCTCACTAGTCCACTGCCTCCTTCCTTACGGCTAGTGTACAGTCTCAGGGTGCTGGATTTTGGTGGAACCCTCCATGCATGGTAGCAGCTTTTGCGTCTTAGCATCTGTGGTCTGTATCTCTTCCTTTGGCCACCTTATTATTCCTGCATGGCATCTGATAGGTAGACTGTAGTAGATTAGGTGACTGAACGACCCCATTTCTGAGTCGATGTCCAATCTTGTTGATTATTTGGCTGAGAGGGTTCGGACCTATGCAGAACAGCAGTGGGGACAGGGCGTCTTCTCGGTATATGCCACACTTGATGGACACTTGTGAAAGTGGTTTACAATTGGTCTCATGGGTGGTTTTCCACAGCCACATCGAGTTTGCTATGAAGGCTCTTAGAGTCCTACTGATGTTGTAAATCTCCGAGCATTCAGTGATCCATGTGTTGAGTCATATGCTTTCTTTTAATCAATCTAGGCAGTAAACAGATTGGTGTGTCGGGTTCTGCAGTCTTGAGCGACTGTTCTGTCAACCAGGAGTTGGTGTTTGGCTCCTCTGCCGATGCCCTTCTGTGCTTTGCTCATGTATTAATCCATGTGTCCACTTATCTTAGCCGCAATGATGTCTGATATGAGCTTTCTTGTTATGGAGAGACAGGTTATTGGCCGATAGTTGGACTACCCTTGGAGGGATCCGTCAGGATCAGGATCGTATGCCCTTCGGTTACCCATTCAGGGTGAGTCCCATCCCTTAGCAGCTGGTTCATTTGTGCTGCCAAGCATTCATGGAGTGTGAGTTTCTTTAGCCAGTAGGCGTGAATCATGTCAGGGCCCAGTGCTGTCCAGTTTTTCATACCTGACACTCTTTCTTGGATGTCTGCCACTGTGATGGTAGCTGGGTTCTGTTCAGGAAGGTTGCTGTGGTCCGCTCTTAGATCCATATGCCACTTCCAAAATGGAAGCATGGGGCCAGGGGCCGAACATGATCAAGTTTTGCATGTAAAATCATTCATCTGTATAATCAAATTGACTTTAGTTACTGTAGTATTCACTGGGACAGACTGGTTCTGTCTTCCCGCCGATAAAAAAAAAGGCTAATCAGTGAAATGTAAAAGGGGCAATGTGTAACATTTCTGTTGGGCGTATGACACCAGGTTCCAGGTTACATTTTTGGTAGGCGTCTCGCTCACAGAACAAATGCATGTTTTTCTAGACCTTTTCAAGCAATAAAAACAACTTGAATAAATACAGGATTGATAACTCTGCCAAACTGTGGAATTCCAGTCGAAATAAATAACTTTTGCTTAGAGACATAAGTAGCGAACCCTCAGCAGAAATGTTACATTGTGAACCTTTAAATCAAATTAGATACAGTACTCCCACTTGCAGTGATACACCCACTTGGAGCACCTCTGCTGTTAATAAAAGGAGTGGAGCAGCTTCATCCATCACATCTATAACGAGATCCTGTTAACCCTCGCCCGAGCGGAGGATAACTCATGATTCCGGCTGACACCAGAGCAGGGGCTGTATTTGAAAGTCATACGTTCTGATGTAAGCGATGGGAAAGTCGCAGGAACAAGGTGAGCGACACATATCATGCATCTTCTTCAGCATTCATCAGAGTCACCAGCCCCACACACGCCTCAGCGATCTCACCTTTTCAATCTGCACAGGCAAACACACAGGTCCACAAGGAGATGAGCAACAGAAACCTGCACAGACTGAGAAACCAGCAAATACACAGCACCGACGACAGGCACAGACCGAGAAACCAGCAAATACACAGCACCGACGACAGGCACAGACCGAGAAACCAGCAAATACACAGCACCGACGACAGGCACAGGCCGAGAAACCAGCAAATACACAGCACCGACAGATCCGACGACAGACAGAGCCGAAAACCGCAAATACACGCACCGACGACAGGCACAGGCACAAACCAGCAAATACACAGCACCGACGACAGGCACAGGCCGAGAAACCAGCAAATACACAGCTCCGACGACAGGCACAGACCGAAAACCAGCAATACACAGCAGCCGACGACAGGCACAGGCCGGAGAAACCAGCAAACACAGCACGCGACGACAGGCACAGGCCGAGAAACCAGCAAATACACAGCTCGACAAGCCAGAGACAGGCAGCAGGCCGAAAAACAGCAAATCCACACGCACCGACGACAGGCACGGCCGAGAAACCAAGCAAAACACAGCACTTGAGACAGGCACAGACAGAAACCAGCAAATACACAGCACGCGACGACAGGCACAGACGAAAACCAGCAAATACACAGCCCCGACGACAGGACAGACTGAGAACCAGCAAATACACACACCTGACTGACAGGCACAGACACGAGAAACCAGCAAATACAACAGCACCCGACGACAGCACAGACTCGAAGAAACCAGATGACCAGCACCGACGACAGCACAGACGAGAAACAGCAGCAAATAACAGCACCGCACGACGGCACAGACTGAGAAACCACAAATACAGCACCGACGACAGGCACAGACTGAGAAACCAGCAAATACACAGAGCAAGATACAGATCAGACCTAAGCACCTATATTTTTATATCTCGAGCCCGGGTGGTGGCCTGATGCAGCCCAGGCTGACTGCATCTGCAATAAAAGCAAACGGAGACTGCATTTTCTCAGAGAAACTGGTGTATTTGGATGATGGACAAATGACTTTAATGTTTCTTCAGCCTTTATGTAGAGTGTCATAGTTAAGGTTAAGGTTGAAGTATACCTTTATTGTCCTCGTAGGGAAATTTGTCCTCAGCATTTGACCCATGGGCGCAAAGTGCAGCAGCCCGGGGACCAATCCTAAGACCTTTGTGTCAGGACTACTGGGTTATCTTGTCAACTTGGCATCTGTTGGTATGGAAATACTACTGAGATAGAGCAAAACTGTGGCCCCACGAGTTTTCCAGTGAGCCTGGAAAGCACAAGGCTTCCCGTGCGACTCTAGACTCCACTCAGTGACTCTATTTGCCTCTGCTGTCTGAGAGGAGGTCCTGTCCTCTGAGTCATGAAGAAGGGACAAAACGTGCTCCTTGCCCTCTGTCTTGGGGCGGAAGCTGGACAGGGTTGGGGAAATGCCTTCCTGGGCAGCTGCTCACTCGCCCAAAAAAAAACTCAATGCAAATAAGATATCTAAGTACCTGTCTGGACACAGCAGCGATATGCAACGACAAAGCTGGTTTACCACAAACATTATACTGCCACTAAGTCCACTCCAATGACTCCATCGAATGTCATTTATTTCCTTTCCATGTTACTGTTCTTGAAGCTTTGTTGAGAAATGGCAGTTGGGTTTTAACATAAGGCCTCGTTCAGACTGCACCCGGAAAGAAAACAACAGCTCATGGACAGAGCTTTCTGATGCTGTATTCTAACAGAACAGAGTGAAACTTTAATCCAGTCTTTATTCTGAGTAAAAAAAACCAGAAATGACAGAGTTACAGACTTTCACAAGCTCTAGAAAAGTTTAGACAAAACTTATCATTAACTATAACGCGACTAATTCACTCGCACCAACGATTAATGCAATGTTTTTTCCAGACATTTTGACAAGTTTTCCACCAAAATGATCAGTTTAGACACGTTTACTCTAAGTAACTTTGGGTGTGAGTAGTTTAAAGAAGGAGGAGAGACAGAGTATGTGATCAAGTTTGAGGAGGAGAGACTGAGTGGAGCTACATGATGATTTCACACGGACTGGAGAGGTTCAGACACTTTAGTCTGAGGAATAATATACATAAGATAGGAAATTCACAGAATGGAAGGCTAATTTTACTCTAATAAAAGAATAAACATATATATAGCCTTTAGCCAGCCTATATCTAAACAGTTGCCTCATATCAAATTGGTTTCCTTTTTTTTTTTTTTAAGAAGGGTATTATGTGTATACTAACTGATGTCCGACACATTAAAAAAATAAAAGATTTGATCCTTGATTCTAGAATAAAAACATGGTTTGTAGCTAGTAGAAAACAAGTGTTTAAAATAACCATAACAACATTTAGAAAATACTGGCCGAATATCGGTTATCGGCCGAAGATTTTTTCCCACAGCATCGGTATCGGCCCAAAATGTCCATATCGGTGCACCACTACTTTTAATACTTTGGAATTCTTGTGAGCTCCACACCGCAGTAAATTAGGGGTAAGTGCATGGACCAGGCGTCGTTAGAAGAGTTTATTTTGTGAATTAGAAGTTACTGGAACCCTTTAGGACAGTCAAAAGGCCTTCTCATTTCACACTCATAAGTACCCATTTATTTGCCAGAGGATGTACCAAAAAATGTCTCCCCAAACACTCAGATTAGCCCTGGTTGCTTGTTCGGTTTTGCCTTTAAACTACATTCAAAACAAGAAAGAGATAATCCTCGATGACTGGCTACTTAAGAAGAAAATACATGGATGTTCTTGATATTGTTAGTCAGAGTTGGAGTGGGTGTGTTGTCTCACCAGTCACCCCTCAGACTGTCATTAACACATCCAGTCAGAGTGTGCAGGTGCTGCTCACCCTCTCATCATAAACTACCGTAATAGTGTGAAGGAGTCTCTACCACACCTACTCCAGCTGTAAAGGACCAGCTCCAAGGCCTTGTGGCTCCTGGGGAAGGCGGGGCTAGTGTAGGAAACTAATTACTACTGTGATAGTGCCTTAAGCCCACATGCATGGAGTCTGTTTAGGTTAAAGTTGATTAGACCTGGTTAGTCCTTGTTTAATTCTGCTTTAACCTGTTTTGGTTTTGGGTTAGTCTTAGTTCAGACCTGGTTGGTCCTAGTCTCGTCCTTGTTTAATTCTGGTTCAGACAATTTTGCAAAGCAATATTGGTAAAGAATTTATTATTATCATTTATTAAACTCAATTTATTGAAAAACTGTTGGGGATATTTTGTGCATATTTTGTTACATTATTGTCGTGCACCTCCGGCCCAAAGGTTTGGCCCTCTGAAAAATCTGGCCCTTGGGAAAATTAAGTTGAATTGCCCTGATTTAGTGCATTTTAAAAGAGTTTCAAACCTAGGTGCCACATGTGATGGGCAAACACCTCTCCTGCTGAGCTAAATGCCCATACATGTGAGAATGGAGCCTCACTTCACCCATTAATTCATGACTCAAATGACTCAAAACATCTGTTGTTAAATGATTCCCTGTATTTCTAACTAACAGCTAATCATTTTAAACCGGAACAGAGCCTTATCTAAAAGACTTGTCTCTCAAATATAGTTTTCAACCTGCAACCATTCAATATTCCCACATAGGTTTATTCACCGTGGTTTGAGTTTGTCCTCAGAGCACATGTGCAGAGCTCTAAAACAAGCTGCTGTCCGCTCTGGTTCTAACATGTTAGAGCGCGGCGCATGAACGGGCATCTGAACACAGCCACAAACTGAGCAGCTGCAGGAGAAGAAGAACCAAGCTTCCCGCAGTACTACCCAGCGGCCTGTGGAGGCCACTAAAAGACATTGTGACTTCAGCCAAGCTTCAGCAGCAGAAGTGAGGGGAAAACGGGCACATTTGGATATATTTCAGAACAATTTATGTATAATTTTACACAGTAAAACACAGTAATATTAGATTTTATTGGTCAATCACTGCTTGCCTTGATTGCCCTGACCGCACGCCACTGCTGAAAAAGGTGTTGTAAAGCTCAGCAAGTGCAAGAGTGTTTGTGAGCGCTCGGAAAGAGTTTAGGGCTGCACGTAAAATTATAATGGGTAAAAAAGATGTACTATGTAACTTTCTGGTAGAAGAGCAGCACCTTGCTTGTCTCCATGATGTTATTGCTTTGCATATAATGTTAGATTGGCATTAAACCTAGCTTGCATTTATTCAATTACAAGGCGTTTATTTTTCTACTGTACTTTATTAAGACTTTATTAACATTAAAGCAGTCTGGCAGTGAATTTATGGACTTAAAACAGCACAGAAGATTCTCAGAGCCACGTCAGATCGAGAAAACATAACACGTAAACACGAAAACACAAGTGTTTTTGACCCTCGAAGGGGAGGAAACTTTCTAACCAGAATTCATCAAGCTAACAAGAATGAAGTTAAATGTTACTCCAGGTATGCTTTTGAAAGAGAGAACAATGTTATAACAGGGTTAAAAGAGAAAACAAAATGTGTGTGTAGGGGTCTAAGCTGAAACATCCTGAGCATGTTCAGAATGACTACCTTTGAACCCTTTTCCACCTCGTCATCCAAAGACATGATGTAGTGTTGTGTTCCCTCTCCTCTGTTTAGCTGCTTGTGTGTCTGCTCCCTGCCCAGTGCACTGGTCAGGGAACTGTACAGAGCTGGTTTTACCGGCCTCAGCTGCCATTATAAAATCTCAGGCCATGCACTGTTGCACAAACTCACATAACACACAAACACTAGCTCCGACTCTCCGCTGGGAAAGAGTCTGTTACCTCTGCGATCTGACCCAACGGTGCGCTGCAATCGGGTATGGAAACAAAAGGGATGGTCCTGGTGGAGAAGAGCAGCGGAGGGGATAATAGTGGAGGTCAGGGATCAGATCAGCCTATTTAATGGACCTGTTGAAAGTGTGAGTCATGGGGAGAAAACAACAACTCTGTCGTTGAAGCTGGAATACATGGTGTCTGTGCTGGTCTGTTGCTAGTATCACGTGATTATGTTGTTTGAGCCAACAGACTATAAAATAAAGCATAGTCGAATAGTTATTAATAGAGCACGTTACAACAGAGAGAAGAAAAAAGTGCTTTACAAAGACGTGGAAACATCAAAAACACGCAAGACACTTTAGATTTAGGTATTTAGCAATTAATGCAAATTTCTGAAGATGTAAAGCTACATAAACTCATGAAGCCAATATTAAAACCCACATGACAGACGGAATACAGCCTACTTCCATCGGAGTGGACACAAGTGAAGCCAAAATAATAACTCAAATACAGATACAACAAGAGTAACTCGGGGAAGGTTCACGCTTGTCCAGCAATGTGGGCAAGTTCTTCAACTTCTGCGGAACATTTTGGCACGGATAGAGAGCAGCATTTTGCATGGTGGGAAAACAAATATTTATAGTAAGTGTTAACAACTTGTTAAAGTTTGGACTTGAGAATGAGAGTGTGCATCACGAGCAAATCAAGACAGCGACAGTTCCCTTCACCAGGCAACCCAGGCATGCGCCGAAATGCTTTGACGCAAACAGAGGTAAACTTGAATTTGTTAAGCACTTTATTGATGCAAATTTTGAAAACATGCACATTTAGTAAGGGTGGAAATGCAGTTAGAGTCCCTTTTTGTATATAATTGTATGATACACATAAAGCGTGCGTTGCAGTGCATTAAACACAAGCGCACATGCCCGTACGGTTTCTCATCCCAACGCATTTACTGTTGATGTTTTTATTGCACTACAAATATATGAAAACATGTGTCCTTACTGTGAGTGGGCTTGCATCTCCACAAACCTGACTCACCTGGAGGAGCCTCCTGCTTGTTTCCATGGAAATGTTGATTTTTTATTGCTATGAAGAATGTTCAGAAGTATGGTTTTTACTTTCTATTTACATGGAGTCATGCATTCCACCTCCACAAAGTGTAACTTTACCTGATATTATTCAGTTTGCTGCACAGTACATAATACTAATTGTACATAATAGTTTTGTAGCCATATAGTTTCACTTTATTTTACACCTTTCTGTATCTTCATTAAAGTGTATTCGAATGTTGTAGTTAAATGATTAGATTGAAGTATATTTTTAATATTTATTCATCTTTCTTTTTAATTGCTCTTCTTGAACTCTGCATTGCACCACTGGAATATCACTTCTGTGGGACAAATAAAGGTTATCTTATGTTATACTTAAAAATAAACCAAAAACAAAACACAATACCATACCCAGTATTGATATGAGTCAAATGAGTATCTAGTATCAATACCAGTTTCAGTATTGATTACCGGTAGTATCAATTAGTATCTGGGTGTCAATTCTTTTGACAACTCTTACTCAGGAGTATATTAAAAAGCCCAAACAATCACCATTTGTGCTTTACACTTGCATGTCTGTCCTGTCAGTCACATTATACCTTAGTGCTGCTCAAACTTGCTGTCCCTTGGCATTACTTTTGGATTAATCATTTATAATACGTTAGATTACCACCCCTATTCCGGCTGCAGCTGCCACACACCCTTATCCAAACAGGAATTCCAAGTTCTCGGAGCAGTATTGCTAGAATCTATGTACATTTCACAATACAATGTCAGATTTGGAACAGCCATTAAAAAGTAGTCCACAGTTTTCACACTTGTGGCTCTGCTGCCTTCTCCTTCCTGCATAGCTCTCCTCCACTTAGCGACCGTCACTGTGCTGTGCGAATATTTTCTATTCTCTCTGTAATGACCTCAAGAAGCACTTAGAGAAGAAATGGACACGGTTATTTGTGAATGTAAGCTTCAGCCTTAGACGCTCCAACGCGGCAATTAGTCCTTTTTATAAACATGCACAATTGAATAGGCATTCCTTGGTTTGGGTCAGTAACTTATTGGTTTTCTTTTGACACTCTCTTTCTAAATGTGGCGTAGCAGTGCTGAGTAAGTGAAGCATTGAGTTTTCCGAAATGTGGGGAATAGTGGCGGTGATGGGGATGATGAGGAGTGTGCGGACAAGGAAATAATGTTCTATTTCAGTTGTTCCTATTTCATAAAGGTCTGCTAGATTTGATATGACATAGGCACAGTCTAACGAAACGTGCTGCATTCTACTTCATTGGAGCCTCCTCTCCTTCTGTCTCAAGATGATTGTCATTGTTACATGTGACAGTGGAATTACATTAGAGCACATTCATTCTGGCTATCGATGTCAGTATTAAAGTACAGATATGCGGAATGTAAACATATCATGGATCTATAATATGAACTGGATAAGACACTGGTTACGCCAGGCCCAGAGAGACATTCCTCTCTATTTTCACAACATGTACTTAAAACAAAAAAGTCACCTCAAAGCATAGTAAAAGTAAGCTTTGTAGGTTTTATCTTAGCCTTGGTCTAAGCCCTTTCTCATTGTTTGGCGTCATGCACCAATGAGCACAGGCCATTGTAAAAATACAACACCATCTTTGGTTCATCTTCCAGATTCTATGATACTTCCATGAGACATATACACTAATGTAAGGCACTTATGTGAGCACAACATGACAAGCGAGGCAGAGTATGCCGTGAGGTAGAGATCAAATGCAGAAACCAAGGTGTAGATGTGTGTTTGCTACATTAACGCAAAGTCCAGTTCACAGTTATGGCAGGTGTGGGAGGCTGAGGATTACGGAGGACCAAGGTGGAAGGAGGAGGGAGAGGGGGACAGTGGAGTCTGATGGCTGATGGCCATTCTGGTGGTTCTGGCTGAGAGTGACCTGTACCTCCGGCCAGAGGGCATTGGGTGGAACAGGCCAGCCGCCTAGATTGGGAGTGGTCTCTAATGATATTAGTGAGTCTGGCACAGGCTGCAGGAGGAGGACAAGGTGAAAATCTCTGGGATTTCATCCTATTTTCCCTACCCTCTGGATTGCCTGCTTCTCTGCCTTAGTGCAGCTAGGGAACCACACGAGCAGACCATACGTCAGCACACTGAATGGCACAGAGTCACTGCTGTGCTTCTCCTAAAGCAGAGGAGATGCTCTGGCCTCAGGACAGATCTTTTCTGACATGGTCAGGCCCTCTCCTTTGATGCACAGTGATGCATGATTTGTCAATTTCACTAAGTCTACGATCATATCTTTGATCTCTTTGATGTTTTTTGCACCACCACATTAGTCGTTTTACATACTCCCTGTATGCAGTCTCATTGTTGTTTCTTATGAGTCTACAAATTGTATATGATTAGTGGGAAGAAGGCAGAACAGTCATGTTTATAGGATGTACAGTGGTGGACTTAGCACACACCACTGGGGAGAACCTGTGTCGATGTAGATGTAACAGTTTCTCTCCCTCTGCCGTTGGAGTCATGAACACATTAATAACTCACTTCAACAACAATTCATCAAACTACACTGCCAGTTTTGCCCTGTTCTGCTCGAACTATCTTATATTTACATTTAGTTTAATGTATTTTATTCCTTTTATTGATCATGATCAATGAATTGTTTACTATTCTTACTCCTTGTTTGATGTTTCACCATATCGCCATATGTTTAATTCATGATATTTATGTCTTTATCTTCTCTTCTCACAAGTAACATGTAGAAGTTTTGACATATGTGCTTGAATGGATTATTCTGGATTATTCATAATTTGCGGTTTTTCAAGATAATGCTCACAGCTAAAGTAGAAAATACAGTGGACTGGCTCCGAAGTCCTTCAAATGTTAGCAATCTATCGGAGTTACTAAGTGATCAATATCCTCAGCATTAAACTAACTATATAATTATAGTACAGAGCAAGTTCAAGTTACTGTTGTCCTCGGGAATGACCTATTTTGCCCATTTTTAAACAAATTTACTTTAACATTTCAATTTTATTATTAGAAACTTGAGATTATTATCGCAGCTTTAGTCTTAGCCTTTTTATCCCCAAACTATATCTGGAAGCAGCAGAGAGCGGCCGATATTTTCTTACCAGTTTCCCCCTCAAATACCATTTAAAATGTCCCAGACACTATTTATTTACATTTTCTGCAGACATCTATCTTATTTGCCTTCACTATTTTGTGTATTATCCTTTTCACTAGCAAGAATCATAACCTCAGAATATGGTCTGATTTTTTTTTGTTTGAACACAATGACTGTGATGGACACTCGGTTTGGTAATCCTCATACCTGGAAGATAGAAGGAATGCAAAAAAGAAAACGAGTGGAGCGTGGGAGGGGAATTAAACAAGAAGACGAGGGGAAGAGAGCGAGTTGTATAAAGAGGGCAGGGGCAGGAAGACGTGTGTGTGAGGTGCGGTCGTGCTTCTGAAGAACAATCCCACCCAACCCACAGGAACAATTGTCCATAAACCAACTGAAGAAGAATATACATTTGTTTGACTATAGGTAAACTGGGTTTGTGGAGTTTAGTGCAGAGGTCCACTGAATGTTCTGTGCATTGAAACGACTCTGGTTCTGAATATGGGCAGAAGGAGCATGGCCGACTGACCATCGCAGACAAAAAACATACATAAATCTGATTTCAGTTGCAGCGTGCAGTCACAGTGCAGCACCAAGGGAACCAATATATTTTCCTATACGGTGCATGTTTGATGGAGGAAACCTGGAGGGAACACACAAAAACATGCGACGCCCACACAGAAAGGCCCCACACCACCAGGGAGTCCAACCAGGGACCTTATTGTTATACAGAGGGGTCCTGGGCACTTGCCTCTACCGTTCATTATTCATTCACAAACAACACTCCTGCTGTTTCAGGAATTGTGCTTTTCTTTTGTCACTTCTTCCAAATTCTGTCTCGGCTGTGCTGAGTAAGTGGAGCATTGAGTTTTCAGAAATGTGGATGGCAGAGAGTGGAAAAGGATGGACTCGCTGATGAGGTACTGACAGAAAATTGTACCCAGGAAAGAAAGAATGTCCTATTTCTGCTGTTCCCTCTCTTTCGCTGTGTGCCACTTTCTATTTGGCAGAATTTGGCACACAGTAGTTGTTGTGGAGACACTTTGCAGGCAAACGAGAAGTTTTTTCCCTCAAGCTTATAGAGCTCTTGCACCCATGTGACAACATTTTTTGAGGACGCCATATTGGCAGGGGAGAGTTGGAGGTGATGATGGTAACGAGCTGGGAGTTTTGATTTTGGACTTTATCTTTGTCATTAAATGAAGCTGCAAATAACAATACATCTTAAACACGAACCATATTCAACAGAAGCGACTCTGGCATGGATGTTCTCTGAAAGAGTTTAGATTGTATTGATTGCACCCTAAGTCTGGAGATGTATATACAGCTAAAATGATGAGCATGATGAAATAGTAAAAACATTCCCTAATTAATTCATGTCAATGTAATAAACACCATCATTGGTTTAGCAGTTGTTTGGGATGACATGATGTGGGGGAGCTCACTTAAGCCGATGGAGGATTCAGCCTTTTCTAATAAAGAGCTCAACTGGCTTGTTTACTGGCTTTTACTTTTCATTTGCAGTGCATATGCCTTATCCCTTCTCTTGTAGTGTATGTTCTAGTATCTTTAGGTTTTACTTGTACATAAACAGCTCGGTACATTGGCACCTTGATCAATTTTTACTTATTTTATTTTATAGACATAAGTTAGCCTTAATAAAGCACACACACACCAGTTAAATAGTACACTTTTAAATCTAAAATCCTTTCACATTGCCTTATCATACTCCTTCATGAAATCCACCCGTGTTGCTCCTCGGCCGGGCTGGTCTTAGGACGTTATCACATCATTTATTAGCCTCCTCCGGCCTCAATGTCCATCCATCTGCGCTTTATTAGCCCGGGCTGACGGCGCAATGATAAGGAACTATATATGTATGCATGAGAGGGAGCGAGAGAGGCACAAGAGAGAGAGAAATGAAGGATCGAGAGGAAAAAGAGAGGGGAGGGGTGAGGAGAGACAACGGACAGAGAGAGAAAGGGAGAAAGGCAGAGAGGACGGAGAAAGAGGATCGGAGTGAGGGAGAGACAAAGAGAGGGGAGGAGAAACAGAAAGAGCAGCAGGGAGAGAGACAGAGAGTGAGAGACAGCGTGAGACAATCAGAGAGAGTGAGGGTGAGACAGAGATGAAAGTGAGACAGGCAAAGAGGGGAAGAGAGAGAGAGTGTGAGACAGAAAGAGAGACAGAGAGTCAAAAAAGAGCGAGACAAAGAGAGGGAAAGAGAAACAGAGAGTGAGAGACAGAGAGAAGGAAGGAATTAGAAAGAATGAGGAAGCGAGAGCTGGAGAGAGAGGATCAGAGCGAGCGAAGGAGAGACAGAGAGATGAAAGGGAGACAGGCAAAGAGAGAGAATTATGGAGACGGATACTGAGACAGGTAAAGCAAGAGAGAAAGAGAGTGCGAGACAGGAAGGGAAAGAAGGAAGAGACAGAAAAGGAAACAGGCAAAGAGAGAAACAGATGGGGGAAGAGAGAGACAGGGAGAGACAGAGACAAAGAGAGACAGGCTAAAAGAAAGAGAGGGAAAGAGGAGACATCAGGAGACATCAGGCGACAGCTCCACACTTTTCTTAAAATGAAATAATGAAGTTCTGCTCCTGCAAATGTTTATTCGTGGCAGTGATAATGATCTGGAGTCACGGCGCTCTGATGGCGTTGTCAGGGCAGCGCCGAGCGACACCAAAAGTTACACCCAAGTAATTAATGACTGCCAACGCTTTGACGGGTTAAAAAAAGACGCATCGGGCAAATGAATACAAAGATTTAGTGAAAAGCTTCATCAGGTTAGATTTTCAGTTTAAACTTTGAGGGTTTAAACTGGTACTTTCAGGGGATTTTTGAGGATTGGCAATATTAAAAGTAGGATTCTGTTCAGACTCCAGGAGCATTGACATTTCAAAGACTCACATATGACTCACACAAGTTTTATTTATTTTTTTCTGTCAGACTTTGCCTTGTTCAAAGTGCGATTTTGACTAGATTGTACTATATCGCTCAACCATAACGTTGTAACCCTAACCCAGGCACAAGTTCACGTCACATTTTGGGTCGTTCCTAAATGTTCCAGTCTTGCCTGAGGAGTCGTTTGCCTTGACAGTAATGGAGTGGATTTAACAGAGCCAGACACAGAATTATGGCTGAGGCGCGTTGGACAGTTTATTGAGTGATAAACTTTGGCGCTTTGATCCCAACAGGTAACGATAGATTTACACGACCAGGCAAAAATCACATGACTACTCTGAACACAATAATCCGAGGTGATTTTTGGTGTGTAGACATGCAAAAGGGAAATCTGATTATCACGTGCCCGTTAATGGCACAGGGGGCAGCAGGAGCTCGTCTTCTGTGCGCTTCGTTTGCTTTTTGGCAGTTCGTTTGAAGCGCGTCCGCCTGCCCGTCCGAGGGGGTCTCTCCTTCACTGTGGAACTCCTCCAGGTTTCTACTTTTCCCCAAAGAGGTTTGGTAGTTTTTCCTGGCCGAGAAGGAGGTCTAAGGCAGGCATGTCCAAACTACGGCCCGGGGGCCAAATGCGGCCCTCAGACCAATTTTTGTTGGCACTCCGGCTTTCTGCCAAGTTGGTCCAAGCAGCAAAAGGTAGTACTTTTTACTGTAGAATTGAGAAAATTCAAGCATTTCGATGTTAAACCAACCTAATATTAATGTTCCAAGTCTTATTAAAGGTGTGAAGGCCCATCGAAACTAAGCAAAATTTCAAATGATTCACTTCATTGTCGTGTTGTCTGTGGCCCTCTGCTACATGTATGTTTCAAAATGCGGCCCTCTGTGAAAAAGGTTTGGACATGCCTGGTCTAAGGACACGGGATGGTGGGACATTTTCAAGTCCCGATGAACACTGTCTAATCTGTTCTCACTGTCGCCCCTCGAGGCAGCCGCTGTTGTGATTTTGGGCGTAGCAAAAATAAATTGAATTGAATCGAATTGAGAGATACATTCTTCCTGACTCAATTATTATGATCCTTTTCCATCTTGTTTATGCCGACATCCACCTCAGAGAACATGTATTTAGAAAAAGACAGACAATCATTCACACATGATAAATACAATTTTGCTCGTTGTCAGTCATCCTCTGCTCTTTTTCTCTTATATACTGGTTGCTGCCTTTGAAGTGCTCAACTTTACGTTGCCGTGCCTCTAAAAAAAAAGAAAGAACCCTACCTTGAAAGAGAACTCAAGAGATGGCAGAGGAAGCAGCGTTTTGTCCGTCAACTTTTGTGCAATAATTAGATAAATGCTGGGTTTTCCTTTCATCTCAGAGAAGAGGCCAGTGTTTCAGAAGCTTTGCCCTTTCTAAGTCTAACTGCTTTGAACAATTTTGTTAATAAATCGTCAAATGAGAATTTTACTGACGGCGGAGTGACGAGTTCAAGATCTTTTCAGATACAATAATTGAAAGCACTTTCTGCATTAATGATCAAATGGATAGTGACAGCTGTAAAGGAAAGTAACACAATACAAATAGTAAGAGGGGAGTATCCCGAAAGTACAGTTACTTCAACTTATGCAAGTAAAAGTACAAAGAAGTAGTCCAGGAACTAACTCAACAGGTTTTTGATTGTTTTTTTAAGCCAGAAAAAGGAGGCTGGTGCTCATTGGATCTCGAAAGTTAGAGTTGGACGAAGAACTTACCAGGCGCTCTTCAGGATAGTGGGCAAAACCGCAATTCTCAAAGAAAAAACAGAGCAATCCGGGCCGTCTGGTTTCAGTTCTGTTCTAAGTTTATTTCAAAAGAACAAAACAAACCAAAAAAGCCAACGCGTTTCAATAAGAGGAGTCTTCTTCAGGGCAGCGCAGCACGGGTGTGAAAGCAGCTCTTTAAATAGGTCATAGGTCATGTTATTGATTGATGGATGGATTGATTGATTGATTTATAAGAAAAAAAACACAACAAACCACCAGAGATTGTAATTTTAAAAAAAACTATTTGGGGAAAAAAGCAAGTAACTGTCTGGTTTACTTAATTTAAAAAGAATGACATTGGAAGGACAAAACATTAAATTAAAACTGTAAAACATTTCATTTTTAGATCAGTTCAAGTTGAGGTTATCAAAACGAATGATGGTCTCATATGCCAAGGCTTAATGTTGCATTGTTCACCTTCAGTCCCACTCGGTTTGATCATGGCCTAGTTTACTCCTGGTCTAGTCCTGATTTAGTCCCAGTGTACTTACAATATTGATGTGGCGTGCACCAGTCACTACGTTTACCTGCACAAACCTGTCAGACCACTCTTGTCACAGTCTACAGCAGGTCAAAGGTGAACGGGGCTGAGAGAGCACCCTTCACAGAGCAATTAGGGCCATAAATATTTGGGTTGATTTGTCAGTGATCAAATTGTTTGATTATGCTACATTTCAGAGGTATCAAGTTGTGGGAAAAAATCTTTTCTTGGAGGGTATTTATTATTATTATTTCTTTCTTTTTAGAAACGACATGTTTTCTCTACCTCTGGAACGTTCTCCTGGCTGCAAAATGACACAAATTGCACTGACAATGAAGAACTGGACTGACGTCACATTGGACATTCGCAAAATGCGAATTACATTCTGACTTAATTTGAAAGAGGACACATTTGTGGGACTGTGGACAAAATGGGACGTTTGGTTTTTATTTTGATTATGCCTTTACTTTATTTTTTGTTTAATGTCTTTTTTTTTTCTCTCTCTCCGGTCTTGTTCTGTTTAGAATAATAAATTACATACAAACTACATGTTTTCACCATAAAGGATTTGAGGAAAATGTGTTTGTGTGTGTGTGTGTGTGTGTGTGTGTGTGTGTGTATATATATATATATATATATATATATATATATATATGTATATATAATTATTTTTTTAGAGAGACTTATCAACAAAACAGTGTAGATATTGATTTTGGTGGACATTGTGGAGGCCAAACTCCATTAATACTGCTCTGTCACATTGGAATGCCTGTCCTTGCCCAAGGTTATATAACATATGAATAAAAATAAATAAACGAACCAAATGTCATTTCCATGTAACTGTATCAGAGGGACCTTCCCTGACCACTCCTCCTGCATTAAATCAACCAAACTGTTTTATAAAACAATTATAATCATTGTTTTTCTCCTCCTTCCGTGGAACGTCTCGTCTCTCTTTGTATGAGGTGGTCTTTCTTTTCCTCGAAGGTCCTTTTCGTGGGGCGACTTTGCGAGGTTGAATTTAACGTCTTTGAACACGGCACACACAAAACCAATTTACAGGTCGCGGTCTGGAGGACAGAGCAAAGAACAACCAGAGGAGAAGAATTGGATGAACCCGAGGCGGACGCACACACTTCACTACGATTAGCATCAGAATGTGGACACAAAGGGAGAGCCCGTCAGAGCACAGAGCATGGGAGAATAAAGCCTATTGTAAGAATGAAAACGATTCAAAATGAATAGTCAAATGCATTTCAAACACAAAACATTGTCATTTGAACTTGTATTTAACTGAAACAGGAGCAGATGACATGTTTTGTGGAGTTGTTGAGAAATAAAGCAGGTCAACGGACTGTTAAAGGACACATATCAAGCCATTAAGAAAATAATAATAATAAATGTAACCAAGTTCTAACATGTCGGTGTAATCCCTCATTCGTCCAGGAGTGTTCCATTGAAGAAAAAGATTCAGTTGTAGTCATCTGGACTCTTTTAAAAAAAACAAAAGGTTTCAACTCTCATCCAAGAGTTATTTTAAATCTGGGAAACAAGTCTGAACACTCAGGTTTATATCCAACTCTGTGAAAGGCCTGCCCACCGGACGGGACCCCCTGATTAAGGAGGGAGGGGAGCGAAAAGTCAGTGTACAATAGTAATAGTTTCAAGTGAAACCAATAACTCCATTCACATGCTCAGGCCACTTTTAGAACAGCTTCACAATCGTTAAAAAAAAACAAAAAAACATAGAACACTACAGAACACGGCAGAGGGCAAAAATCAAAATAAGAACACAAGTAGACATCAACTAATCATAAAAAGACACAAAAACACGGCACATATATAATTAAAACAAAAGTCCTACCTGGTCCAAAGTATTGTCTGAATGTCATTTTTTTTCAATTTGTCTGATGTCTGTCCCTATGTCAGTCCAGTCCTTGATCGTTTTTGAGGTTTGTGTCATCCATTTCTTTGTGATGGCCTTTTTTCTTGCATTTATTGTGTCCACGTCAGGAGTTCTGAGGCCCAAGTACATAGTTCTAAAATTGAGTGGGATGGCAATGTCAAAAACAGCCTCTGAGCAACAGGACAGTCCCAACACACGTGATAGTGGTTTGTCTCCTGGCTGCCACAGTTTCTCCAACAGTCTGCATTTCCCTGTGAATAATGGGCACTTTGACATGGTCTTATGAAAAACAGGATACATTCTTCCAACTGAATTCTTTCCAGACATGTGACTTAGTGGTTATCCATTGAGATCTGCATATATTTTCCCACTCTTCATCAATCAAAACAAAATAACCCTCTCATTCCTATTTAATTATAATATATTTAGTAGAGTGGCTGTTATTAATTATTAATACATTTACATAATTTAGATATTATTCTCCTATATATTTCTATATCAATGCTTTTCATATGATTTGCTTTTACAATCTGGTAAAACAAAACTTGTATTCCTTCGTTCTTTAGTTTTTCCATGTTGTAAGAACAGATTTTACCCAAGGATTGTTCATTTTCTCCAAATGACTCAACCGTTTGTCATCTGCACAACATTTGTCTCAATATTTTTCCGTTTCCATCATATTCTGATGAAATAAAGTAATTTTTCAGACAAGGTAACCCCCAACCTCCTTTTCTATTGATAACAGGAGAGTTTTGAACAGGCAACAATGTTTTTTTTCTTGTCATACAAATTTGAGATTGTTTTATTCCCCTCACAAACAGCCTTTTCCGGGATGGAAATAGGAAGGAAGGCCGAGACAAGTTCCTATGTTTTTGAATTTTGTTCATTGACAATGGCAATAAACTCTTTCTTTCTGATTCTGGGAATAGATGTAGGAATTTGGGCAGAACAAACATTTTTATAGTTTCATCTGACTTCAACTTAAGTATGGGATCGGAGTTCATTTTTCAAGGTCTTTTATGATAGTAGTAAAAAGAGGGGAGGTGTGGTCCTCTTTATGGAGGACCACACCAGTGACTTTGGGCCTTAGGCGGAGTACACCCTGGACAGGGGCCGGCTCGTCGCAGGGTTAACACAGAGACATAGACACACAGTCACCGTTCACTCTCACATTCTTTCACTAGGGCCAATTTACAGTTGCCAATTGACCTCACGTCTTTGGACGGTTGGAGGAAGCTGGAAGAACTTCCAGACTCCACCCAGAGAGATTGTGTGATGTTGGTCTGGCCCAGGAATCTAACCCATGATCTCCTTATTGCTGCTGCTCTGCCACTGTGCACCTTGTTATTCTAAAGAATACGCATCACATTAGGTATGCAAGTTTCAAATATAATAGAACATTATCTATGTTGCAATCATTTTTATGTTCCATCCCATTAATTGTTTTGGATTATTTTATAATATATTGGGCCAATGGTTCCAAGTACAAAGTAAAAAGGAGCGGGACCAAGCACAGCCCTGACTCACCCCTCTTTCTAGAGTCAGTATGTCAGGTGACCATTGATTTTAATTCTTGATGTTGGACCATCGTTCAACCCAATTTTTTTGTATGATTGCGACTTGCATAGGTTTGAATTTAAAACAAAAATAATAATCAGAGGAAGACAGCATGTGGAGGTCTGAATTTTTTCATAACGTTCTGCTTTTAAAGTACGCTTTATGGGAAGGAAACAGAATTGGCTAATAATGAGAAAAAAAGTTAGGTCCTCCAGCTTTAACGATTGCTCGTACTGATGTCGCTCTGGGCCACCGAGTATCCTCGACCCCATGCAGAATATGGGTTGTAAAACAGAATGTGAAGCATTGTGGTTTTAGTCATTACTTCTATATATAATGTATATAATAATGCCTTATACTTGTAATGCACTTTACAGGCTTGACGAAGCTCCTCAAAATGAAACTCTGATCATGTGTCATTATTCATTCTCTGGTAAGCCCCTTCTGTAGCCACAGCTGCCCTGGGGCAAACTGACTGAAGCACGGCTGTCAATCTGCATCATCGGCAGCTCCCACCACTACCAATTCCTCACACACCACATTCATAGGCAAGGCGGGTGAAGTGTCTCCATCCTCTGACCTTCGTGTTGATGGATGAGCCCTCTGACCACTGAGCCACTGCTGCCCCGCCTAAACTTTTGTCAAAATAGTCCCATTTATTCAAATGAGACCAAGTTCAGCCTTATAAAACTAACTAGATACATAAGTAAATTACACACATTCTTTTTATATGTATTAGTAATTTCCTGTGCAGGTTTTCCAAGTCCATAAACCATTATTGGACAAGTTCTGAGTATTTCTGAGGTCAAATCATGTTCAGAACAAACGCATGGCTCTATCAGCACAGAAGTCACATAAGTCACGTAGAAACGTCATGTAATTATTTTTCATTGTTCATTACCACTGCCAGGGGTTAAAATTGTGCCAGAACGGTCCAGAACTGCATTCCACCACCTTGAACGATATTTAAAAAAACAACTCCCAATTACCACAAAGGAAGGTCATGCAAATGAACTGCTAACCGAATACAAATACCTTAATAGATGACTGTTTGTGTTTTAAACCACGTATTCAAAAATGTGTTGACTAAAATTTTAAAAATTGTCAAAGAAGCTTTTAACTGCCACTGTCTGTTCTTGATTTTGGCGACGTGACGTATATGAATGCTTCCGCTGATGCTTACCGTGTGTTGACACTGTTTTTCATGGCGCACTGCGATTTATAACAAACACCGTGTTTCGTATTCCAGGGTGGGTCGGCCCACCACGGATTGAAACATTGGTAACTTTGAATTTACAAACCTATTCTTGGTTTGTTGCCTCACCCCAGCAGCTCATAGAAGTGAACAGCAGCAGCTCCAGCCTGCGCTCTCAGGACCTGCTCCTGCTCTGAGGCCCAGGGCGTGCACAGAGCTGGGAAAAGAGGCTTTAAGATTCTCTGGAGCGCAGTCTAGGAATAAACTCCAAAGGGAGTTTAAATTAAATGAGCTGGTTTCGTTGGTTTTGTTCTTTCAAATTACTTTTAAATGCACATGAAACAAATCTTCACTAACCCCTCAATCTGCCAGTGCTTTAGTGAGTCACTTTTTGCTGATTGACTGTGTTTGTGAAATGTTACTGTTGTGCGTTTGTGCTGCTGCCTCTTGGCCAGAGCATTCTCACAAAAGAGATTTTTAATCTAGAGTATTTTTTTTAATATCCTGGTTGATAAATAAAGGCTGATATCCAGATGTATCTTCAAGCACCAAATTAACAGCAGTAAAAAGAGTGAGAAGCGCATGCATTTATTATAATACTAATGAAAATACTACATAGTATAATCTAAAAGACACTAGATTGCTGTATATTTGTTAATGCTTTATTGTGGGATAAAAACCCACTTAAATTGTCTATATCTAGACCAGGGGTATCCAAACTTTTTTCATAGAGGGCCACATTTTGAAACTTATACGTATCAGAGGGCCACGGACAACCCGACAATGAGGTGAATCATTTGAAATTTTGCATTTGACATAGTTTCGATATAACGTCAAAATGCTTGAATTTTTCCAATTTTACAGTAAAAAGGAACACTTTTTGTTTGGACATGCCTGATCTAGACACCTTAGACTTAAATAATACAAAAGTCAACACTTGTGCCATATTAGGCTTCTTGTCAGATACGTTGGCTGAGAACAATGTGGAAACTGCCTGTGACTTATATAAATCAGGGTCACATGACACAATCAAGTACACGATCTTTAACATAAGTCAAATTTGATTTCTCTAGCACATTTCCAAACAACTGCAGTTGACCAAAGTGCTGAACAGGAGCAGTGATCATTGTTTTTAACTATCATAGTGCTTAGGTCAGCAATTAGTACTTGTAACTACTACTACTACTACTACTACTGCTGCTTCTACGACTACACAATGCGATCACATTGTTTTTTATTGCCCTGAGGAAACGGCCCCTCACTCCTTTCAAAGGCCTGGCCTTGGTTGAGTTCAAAGTTGCGTTAATGCTTCAGCGTCTGTGCGTCTGCCGGCGCCGCACATTAAACTGCTAGCGTTAGCCTTCTAGCTTCTCTGTGCTGGTTATGCTAATGCACAAATTAAAGCGCGCTCCCTTTGACAGTGACTTTTCCGTCGCCGCGGGACACAAACCAGTCAACATGAAAGCACCTCGTTTCAGAGTTACAAATGTGACAAATCAAAGAAAGTAAAACATAGTATAGGTCTGCATTCTCAGCGGTGGATAGCCAATTAACTAGAGCAATGTTGTAACAATAATAATCCTGTCAGCATTTTTGCTCAACAGAAAACATGTTGCTACAGGGAAAATCACGTCAATCCAGGTCTCTGATTTTATTATTTTATTGTACATTGATATGTTCCTTTTTGATTGAATTGTAAATGTAGTTTTCATCAGAACATCTTTCTTTTTTTAATTACAATACAATTTTAAGGACACACGCAAAATTTCCTTTTTTTCTCTTTTAACCCTGTTCTAACATTGTTCGCTCATCCAAAACACACCTGGAGTAACGTTTAGCTTCATTCACACTAGTTTGATGAATCCTGGTTAGAAAGTCCTCTCCCTCCGAGCCTCAAAAACACTCCATTCTGAATCTTGATCTGTAACGTAGCTCTGAGAATCTTCTTTTTTGAGTCCATAAATCATCTCTGCTGTGAATTTCTCCCCTCTAATCACAATCAGTAACTGTGTGCTGAGACAAGATATAAACAGGCCAGCTAAAAATGCAGAGAAGGTACTCGAGCATGTTTAAAGGCTGATAACAATACAGATAATGCATAATATTTGCCCTTTAAGCTGTGTAGTAAAGTGTAGCATAGGTATAACATAAGTCAGTAGTGTGCAGTGACTTATGGATGGGCAGCAGAAGTGAAAAAACAACAATAACAAAAACACAGAAGTCCGTCTTGAACGCAGCTCCTCCACAGACGCACATTTGAACGGACTCAATTGTGCCTCTTCACTGCTCAATTCATTACACAAACTAGCTTCCTGTTATTAAGTGATTGCTTGTATCTCTAACTAATGTCTAATCATTAGAAATAATGACAAAGACTTGTCACTATTGTCACTACTTGTCACTTGAATCTGTTTGTAGAAACTTGGCGCTGCTGTTGCTTCGCTTCTCCTCTGCACATGCTCAGTCAGGCTAAACCTGCAAACATCCTTGATTCCCACACAGGTTTATTCAGCGTGGTCTGAGCATAGATCCATGGGTTTGAGACTGTGTGGTCCTCAGAGCACATGTGCAGAGCTCTAACACAAGCTTCTGTCCGCTCTGGTTCTAAAAGCCCATGTTAGAGAGCGGAGCATGAGCGGGCCTCTGAACACGGTAAAAGAGTGCGCAGTGCAGGAACAACCTAGATTCCTGGCCTGCAGTACTGCTCAGCGGACTGTAGATGCCACTAAAAGACACCGTGACTTCCAGCCACGCTTCAGCAGCAGAAGTGAGGGGAAAACAGATTTATTCCGATATATTTTGGAACAATTTAAATGTAGCTGTGCCATAATTTTAGATTGTATTGGTCAATCACTGCTTGGCTTGATTGCCCTGACCACTGACACAAGTACTTTCTATGACTAATTATAGATACAAGCTAAGTATTATAAGTGTTTCATTCTGCATGTTTTTTAATGATAATATACATTTAGAAAAAGATGAACTGGGATTAACCTGCTTTCGTGTCATTGTGGCCTAAAGTAATTTCAATATTATCATTTATCGTTATTTTTCTGTAGCAATATTGCGATTTGTTACTGTGATAGACCCAGAAATAACTGAATTTGGATACTTTTATTTGAGTAGTAAACATGGAAGTAACATTACGGCGGCTACTTTTCCAATCTCTCTGTTACTCTTCAGTCAAGGCCAGGGCAGAGGCCTCTTTAGCCTTGGGGCGGCTCGCTACTGTACAGCAGGATTTATGCAGCCATCGCACCGGCAGAAATATGATCGGCGATGTGCCCGGCTCGCCACGCCACATACATATTGAGTGGGCTGAGAAAAAAGGAGGATATGATTTATTGCAGGGCCATTTATTACACTGTGTGGGCTGAGGAGGAGGCACAAACAAGCAACGAAATATCTAGAACGATCCATTACATCATGTTTGATCTGATAGGAGGAGCGAGCGTGTAAAATCAGGACTAATCCACGCTCAAGTGGTCGGCCGGGAGCGGTTAAAAGATAAAAATGTTACAGATGAAAAACGAATCATGTCCAAGCGGTTTTAATTTGAACACAATTTTGGAAAGTCAATGGAGATATAAAACATGACAGTGCATTCGTGCTTATTGCCTCTGGCACTGAAAGAGAAATTCCACTGCTTCATGAAAGCTTATGAGGATAATATTTTTTGTAGGATGGTATTATACAATGTTCTCCACGGATAAGTCTATGGTAGTTTGAGCTGTCAAAATGCAGATACTTTGTCCTGGTTTATGTACCTAAATTTAACACGTCTTAAAGACGTGAAAAGCAGTTCATTTTAAAGTGTTTGCAGCAGCCCAAATGTACGTATTCACCGTCACGGCTAAGGTAACAACATCTAGCATGCTAACAATGCATTTCGTGCTTTGTGTTGAATAAAACGCTCTAAAATTAGATGTTGACAGCTACTTAATGCACAGGCTTACCGGGGCCTTAGCCCCAGGGCCCAGGGCGTAAAGGCGTAAAGGGCCCGTGGCAAAGGGAGAAAAATAACAACATACAATGAAATACAAGGAGAAAGCGCACACTTAGCTCAGTCCTGTCTCCTCAAGAGCGGGCTCCCACAGAGCCTCCTCCTGTTGTGCTCAGAGATGTAAGCAGACTCCAGGCCATCAGGCCCTGCTCTGCTGTAGGGGCCCAACGAACATCATTCAATTCCAAGTAGTGCAGGCTCGTCAAAATGCTTGTCCCAAGTAATTATCCAAAAAGTGTCCTAATTTCCAGACTTCACCCAAACTGCATTTGGCTCTTTTAGTTTACTTTCTTCCATGACAGAAACACTGTTCAGTTGTTGCCTTGCATTAGAGAAACATCCCTCAGATGTAGAGAAAACGTTCTGGATGAAACAGTGTAGTTTATAACATATTACACAAAGACCAGTCGAGTGTGCAGGACAGGCCATGCTTCAGTGTATGAAGAAGGCGATTGTGTCAGCTTTTCCAAAAATGGAATGCCTTCACCTCTAGCCTGAAATATTCAACGCTTTTAAAATGGATGTTTCTGGAGAGTGATATAGTTGTGAAGCTAAAGTGTGGTAGTTTCAGCCTGGAAGATTGTTCCTGCTCTCTCACCTGTGCAATACCTTCACCACTGTTATGATAGGCTCAGCAGCTACCAATCAGCTCCGCCCTCCTCCACCCCAGCACCACCTTTACAGAGTTTAGTGTCGAGGCTCCAAGTTGAAGTTTGATCAACGAGTGTGCAGAGTAGGGCAAAGTGTAGTTTACGTAGGCTCTCATAAATGATTCTGGCCAAAATACATCTACAAGACCCAATAAATGTGATAAAATAAAGCAAAATAAAAACTTCAAAACAATTCTTAATAGAAAGACAATTTAAACAGAGATATATACTGTAGACTGATCGATAGAAAGACGGATAGATGGCTATGTCGGGCTACTGAAGGGGGGCCCTGAAAAAGTTAAAGCCACGGGCCCACAAAACTATAATGCGGCCCTGGTTGACAGCACACAACGGTCTCATTTTCACCAAAGTTTTACAAAGGGGAAACATTTACAGCTCGTTTGATATTTCTGTAACGACTGGGACAATCCAATGAAACAAAACTGACAATAACTGAAAATATTCAATCCACAAAACTTTCAAAAAGTGTTAAACATTCAAGGCTAAATAGGAACATCTCTCCACCAGAAAGAGTGACAGCACAAGATGAGTGTGGCGAACTTGTGAACCTTATAAAACGATGATGCTCCGCGCTGGTCAACGACTCGAACACTGAGAGAACGCTCCACACATGAATGCGTCTGCTCGAGTGTTTTTATGGATTTTTAGAACTATCGACCTTTGTGCTAGTTCTTAGTTGCAACTAACTGCAACTGGACACAACATTCAGAAACAGAAGCGTGGCAGAAGTTTAGAGGGCATGACTTTAACGCAGGTTTGTTCCGTTAGAATCGTTTTTCCTCATCTGCGGCGTAGTACTTATTTTATTGCTTAAAATGTGAGATACAGTTAAGATAAATATATTTTGAATTAGACAAAGAAAAAGATAAACATATTATCCCAGAATAGCACTTTTTTTTTTTTCGGTTTATAATTTCACTTCCTGTTTGTGATTGATGACATCACACGAGGAAATTACCCAGCAAACACTGGGCAAAAAATGAACTCTACTAAACATCTAATCTCCCTATTGTTTTAATTTGACGAATACAAATATATGAAAGCGACTTTAGCTGAATTCATGTTTAAAGAGTCAAAGATATTGTTTCTTTGTGTAAATTATGCATAAACTTTGAGATTTTCAACATTTTCTCCACAAATACCAGCTCGATTGGTGTAAAACTATCATTTACATGTACAACAGGCATTAGAAAATCGTGTAAAAGCAAAAGTATCACATTCTCATCACATTTCTGTAACAACTGGATGTATCCACTCAAGAACCAGACTAGAAAGACCTATTTGGACTCTTATTACTGTTAATACTCCAACAGTTTTTGTCAGTTGAAAGGATTTGAATGAATATGGGAAGTTTTTGGAGCCAATTTCAAACAAATAATTACAAAGTTCAACATTTGTGGATCATACGTTCCCTTTAAAAGCAGTGCATTTCTCATAGAGTTATAAATATCCCTGCTCTCCATCTGAAATCATGACATAATTGTATCCTCACACAACCGATGATTGTTCTGTCGACTTTGCTTGTAATTTTAAAAGGAACTTAACTATTCCTCCAATGAAAATTGTCCAAATCTCACCGATGCACTATCAGGACTAATAAAAGAGTAACGCTGCATTATTAGCAACATTTAAAAGTTACCACACTTCATCTTTCCACGCCTGAACTACTACTGTTATCCCACCTTAAATTAACCGTACTTTGAAAGCTCAATTACCAGTGCGTTCAAGTGCTCGACGTGCCACCACACACTTTTTTAAACCAGCTGCTCCGCCGTGCATGCCTCTGCTTTCAGACTGGAATAATGGCTTGGTTTTCTGCCCTCCTGTCAAGATTGCATGAGCCAGTTATCTCCGCGCCGCAGCTGTGAGTCGAGGCAGGTATATTTTTATTTCCCATATCTGCAGAGAGGGAGACGGAGTTCCGACTTTGGCATCCGAGCGGCAGAGTGGTGAACAAGTACAGGTGAGTACACACAAAAACTGCATATCATTTAATGAGAACTGCGAGATGGACAAAGAGACAGTTCCATAGGCATGAAGAGGAACTTATTTATAAAGATAGCAACATGCACAGTCTGTCCAACGCAGCGTGTGGTTTTGGGGAAGAAAAACAAACACATCAGGAATGAATAGGTGTCGCATTTGTTAACCCTCTGGAGTCGAAGGGTTCCTCGTCTGATTTTATTTTTGTTTTCATGCTTATTAAACATCATTTCTAGGGTATATTCAAGTAATGCACATCATTTTTCAGACAGAATGATCCTACCATAATAACTGTGACTGCAGTGAAGACAAATAAAAGTACTGACAAATGATATTGGGGTCCCAGGGATATCCAGGTACAAAATGATTGCTCTCGTTGTAAAACAAGAGAAAATCCGACAGTACAAAAAAGTGTTTTATCATCTGTATCTCTTCCCAAGTCATTTCCAGCTTATGCATGTCATGTCCATTATTTGGCCATTTAGGCCTTTTTGCCACCAGACCCCTTTTTCACTCACGGACCAGTGGGTTATTTGTTACAAGGCAGATTTCCCTGGATCACGTGACTACAGGTCTCTACTTGGCTGAGGCCAACCCTCTTTATGTCATTCCGTGCTGTTCACTGGCCGAAAGACTGAACTCACAAAGCTCTATTTTTTTGCCCCAAAAGAGGCAAATATCCACCAAAGCCTGTTTTGGATCATACAGCGGAAAAGTGCTCAAAAGTAGTTCTAAGAAAGCATCAAGACTCCAGAGTCTCAAGTAAGTCTCCATCTTACTGATGAGATGAGCTGTCGTGGGTGACATGGCGAACTTGAACCTATTTCATTTCACATCCTTTTGAGGCCTTACAACAAAGCTTCTGTTTGTGCTAGAGAAGAGTGCATATGCGACAGGTGCAGCCGCAGGGGTTTACCCGTTAGTGACGGATATTTCACTCTTGCTAATGCCAATGGCCGTTGCGTAAAGACTTGGAGCAAAGCAGTCAAATAAGTGACAGGCGCAATTTGATACCAGTAATGGTGTTGAGAGTATTTTTTAGGATATTGTGGCCCGAAGGCTTTACAGGACAGAGAGGACATGTAACAAATTGTTGATTCAAACTCAGGACGCTGCGGCCGGCTGCACATCGGCCCCTGGGCAACACGAGTATCAATACTTCTACTCTTCGCTACAATGACTGTAACAGCCTCTTTATCTTCAGCTGACACTGCACAGTGAATACAGCACTCCTGTGTGACCTCGCTAGTCGCTAGTGTCTTTCCAATTTCATTAGACATTCCATCTAAAGTGTAAGGGTAATGTGTTGTACCAACTCTTGCCTGGAAACTATAAATGTGTGGTGGTGTTGTGCTGCTAACGGCAAATGTTCAGAATTCACTTTTTCTCTCTTTGAACCATGTTAGAACATTGTTCCCTCATCAAATACGTAGCTGGAGTTGTTTTATCTTCTTTCACACAGTTTTTATTATAATGCTGTTTACGAGCTTCTTCTCTCACTCAAATTTCACGCATTTCTTTTTGTTTGTTTTCTCTTGTTCCCCTTGTTCTAACACAAATCTGGATGCTTTTCAATATAGCCATTATTTTAAGTTTCAAAACATGCGATGCCAAAGCAAAGGGACAAGAGCATGTTTAAAGGACAAGAACAGTCCTCATAACGCAGGATATGTGTCTTGTAGATACATTGGATTTTGCTCTTTTGTCTTCTTTTTAATTAGCTTGCTCTTTTGCCTGTTTTGATGCTGGCCTCTGGTTGGCGCTGTACCCTCCTGGCCCGGTGACATTTGGTTTGTTCTGATTGGCTGTGTCAGGAGCCCTGGTCAGTCCAGTGGCCTTAAAGCACATGGCATTTAAATATAGAGCTATGCATTTCTTTGATTCAGTTGAAATACCAAACCAGATCAAGCATGTCTGTCTCCATGAAGCGTATTCACTTCAGTGGACGAGTGCCTGAGGCTGGAACTGCTGCTGAGGCTGAACAATGCAAAGTCCTCCAGTGTGCAGGGCTCGGCAATATGACAATCATCATACAATCGTGTTGATAAATCTCGATTTGAAATACAAAAATACAGACATATTCATTTAAATTTCTGCCATTTAAAAAAAAGTACTAACATTTCCTCTGAACTCCAAATAACCTGCCCCGTTCTACATCATTCGGCAGTGTAAACCTTGGTTTAAATCTTTTGTTTAAACTCCGCCCCGTTTTGGCTCACGTGATGAGAAATTCAGCAATATTACATTATAGGAGATTATGGAAATCAGTTTCTAATTATTATCAGACAATATATTGAAAAACATATTTAAAAACAGCTTTCTCATGGACAAATCTTCCTCGCATTATGGCAATACAGTTACATACATAAGTAAATAGATTAGAAAACAACCCCAATTTATTAGTTTGAAATTAAGGCCAAGATGAGCTCTGTGTCTTAAACAGTTTATGGACAAGCTTCTGTATTACGGACTGTGTCCTGGGGAAGCTATTCCATGCATTTATGGCCTTCCAAAAATGCATAAAGAGACTGTTCCACGCAGAGCCACTGTGTGTAGCACCAACTCCAGCACTTTCAATGTGGCCAAGCATTTAACCATTTTGGCCTCACTGGTGGGGAACTCAGAACATCATGAGGAAAACACACATACATGTGTGGACAAAGTGAAACATCTCCAAATGGACCCAGAATATGTAATGGGTTCATATGATGTCGTGTCCCTCTTCACCTGCATCCCGACCTCTGAGGCAGTAGCAGCGGTTAGGACGAGACTGCAGGAAGACACCACCTACAGGAAAGGACCAAACTGACACCTGAACACATCTGCAAACTAGACATCTGCCTTAACACCACATACTTTCAATTTAGGGGACATTTTTACAGACAGATCCACGGCTGTGCAATGGGCTCGCCCGTCTCCTCGAGCAGTTAGAGAAGAATTCTGACCTCCTTCTCAGGCATTGCTCCAAGTCTTTGGACACATCAATGTGGTGGAACCGAATATCTGGTTTTACAAGAGAAGATGCTAAGGAGAACAACTTAGCCTTTCTTGATTGTTCCACTATCAGAGGATAGAAGTACTGTATATAGGAAACTACACACACAGATCAGTACCTGCTTTTTGACTCCAACCATCCACTACATCACAAGCTGGGAGTGATCAGAACACTACACAGCCCAAGAATGTCCACCAGACCAGAAGGCCAGACTAATTAGGATAAACATGTCCAAAATGCTCTCTCAGCCTGTGGAATGGGGACTCTATCCCTTATGTCTCTGGACAGCACAAAATTCCTATTTTAAACCAGGCAATACTTTAAGACAAAAACTGGTTCACCCTAAGGACAAGGCGTATTCTAAGTGTATTCTATCCAATGCAGAGAAGAAAGTTGTAAAGAGCGCCACATAGGGGAGACTAAACAGCCAATGCACAAGAGGCTTTATTAGCACAGACGACACGCGAGTTCAGGACCCCAGAGCGCCGTGCATCTTCATCTTAAAGCCACAAACCACTCTATTGAAGACAGTGAGGTGGAGATTCTGAGCAGGAGAAAAGATGGTTTGGAAGAGGAGTTAAGGAGGCCATCTTTGTTAAAAAAGAGAATCCTTCTTTAAAAAGAAATGTAGGTTTAAGGTTCAGTCTATCGATCGTGTACAGCAGCATTTTGAAGTCATGGAGCGGGAGAAGCCCAGGCCATTCTGATGCTTATCAGGTACTCAATGATGAGGGAGTTGCAGCTAGGTGACAGTAGGATTTCTATGGCCCATTACAGGGCTGTTAGTATACAAAGAATATTGGTTTCAGGTGAAACTCATAGTGTAAACCAAAACAGACAAGCTATTATGAGGAGGCTCCACCAGGTCGGCAGGGCTTACTCCGAGTTCTCTGGACTAGATCTTCCGCAGATTAAGAATGACTCTTGGATGAGAGTCAAAATGTATGGTTTTTCTAAAAAAAAAAACAGCTCCCAGATGACTTCAACTGAATCTTGTTCTAGAAAGAACACTCCTGGAGGAATGAGGAATTAGGCCGACGTCTTTACTAAACTCTTTTTTCTGCTTCATAAGAAACCACTGTTTTCATAGAAATACAGCCCTTATTTTTTCTCATGCTTCACCGGCCTAATCCAGTCCGTGACTCCCACTGGTCCGGCCCGCTTTCACAAACACGACAGGGAGATCCACGAGACAGAGGCAGAAACTGTCCCAGCTCAAAAGTAAGTTCAACTAGAGTGCGTGGATGGCATTACAATCAGTATTAATGTTTACTGGCAATTTGTAGTTGACAAAATGCAAGTGAAACCCAGCAGGTTAGAACAAGCAGTATTTGAGTTTAATTAATCAGAATCAGAATCAGAATCAGAAAGGGTTTATTGCCATTGTCAATGAACAAAATTCACAAACATAGGAACTTGTTTCGGCCTTAAGGTGCAACATAAAACATTCATTCATCATTCATTTTCTACCGCTTGTTCCCGTTAGGGGTCGCGGGTGACAGGAGCCTATCCCAGTGCCTTTGGGCCTTAGGCGGGGAAACCATGGACAGTGGCCAACTCATCGCAGGGCTAACACAGAGACATAGACACACAGACAAACATTCACTCTCACACTCATTCAACATAAAACAATGAACAATAATAAAAACAACGTATATGAAATCAATGCATCAAAGAAAACAATTAAAATTTACATACTATGTACATAAAAATGTACTGTTAAATGTACCGTTGTAGTGCAGAAAGTGATTGAATAGTTGCAGTTAAAGTGGCAGGTGTTTAGAAGTGTTCATGAGTCCAACGGCAGAGGAGAAGAAAATGACTGCTGAAAAGGCTTGATTATAAAATTAACCTGAAAAATGAAAATAAAGTACTCACATATGCCCAGACCCCCTAACACATGTTTATAAGGCTTTTTATAGGCATTTAAGCACTTTCAAAAACATACATAAATAACAATGACAATATTATTACTAACTATAAAGTTACAGCGCGTTCAGGGCCAAAACCACAGCCAAAGCAGTAAACACACAACCTTTAATAGGCTTAGAGTGCACCGCGGGCAGGGGTGGGTTGAAAAATGGATTCTGTGGTGCGGGGCGGGTTGGGGCAGGACAGAGAACGCCAAAATTGTGGACGGCTTGATAAACCCTGATCAGTGCATAATTTGTTCAAAGAAACTATAACTAAACTAAACTAGACTCAAATCCATGTTCACCTACTGGCCAGAGGAAAGTCCCGATCCGATCCATCACTTGTACCCAAAGGATTAACCACAACGCTTTACTTGCCCATGCCCATATACACTCATGTTTTTGTGATCGGGCCAAGAAACTGTACTATAGTTTTGCCTGATTATATTACTGTGATTATGAATTGCCTCCTCAGAATAAGTCTCATGATCTATTTCTCGCAATTTTATGGTGACACTGGGGTTTGTTTTGGTTGTGTTCAGCGCAGTACAGAAGCTTGCCTGGATCAAAAAGTACAAGTTGGGTTGAATCTAGGCCGGTGTGAGTACATTATCTACTCGGGCCGCAAAATCTACTCTGGTCGCATATTGGTGATGCTGATGAGCTATGGTTACATTTCTTTTCAAAAAAATTGACACTATTTAAGCTGTCTATTGTGTGGTATTATTATTTAATTGTGTGTGTTTAAATTATACATGTTTTATATGTGGTAACACAGAGGGAGGTGTCGTGCATGCATTCTGATTGGTTGTACATTGTAGTCGTAAATTTAAGGCAATTATGGGTGTAGAGTGGTAGAGTGGTAGAGTGGTAGAGTGGCAGAGTGGTAGTAGAGTACTCGTCTTCGGGCGGTTTGACATAAACATTCTGGTAGAGCCGTCAAATCCTCTGACCCACAGGTTTGTGCTGTGATCGCAGCTGCCTCAGGTGAAGCAAGACACTTAACCCGCCTCGACCCCAGTGTCTGCGTGCACTGGTGTGTGAATGCGTGTGTGAATGTGTATGTGAATGGGTGAGTGGTTCCTTGATGTAAAGCGCTTTGAGTGCCTTGAAGTCAAGTCTCCCCCCTCCAGCCAGTGAACATCAAGCAAGCTGAGCAAACTACCATGAAACAAACTGGATAATGACATAAAAATGAATTATGGATCCAAGAGGATACAGCGAGGACTGGAGTTTATGAAAGAATACGAGAGGATCCCCAAATACTTTATTTTATTGTCAACTTTCAGTCCAGTGCCCGCTACATGACCACAAATATCAATCAGCATCTTCTAAGGGCACCAACAAATAACCTGGATACTGCTAGAGACAAACTGTGGATCACATATCCCACCAAATGTGTTTTTGCAGCCTCAAATGTAACATACAAATTGGTCCAAGATATTGAAAATTAACGTTATACTAAAAGGTCGACCTTGTCACTGTCATCACCACACGGAGGCGCTGTAGAGCTTTTTGAATGCAGGTACAAAAGAGTGCAGTGTGTGACATGCAATATTTAAAACATGTTATTATAGAATCAAAAGTTATTACTAATTTCTGTTGTATTTGTATTTAGGTTTTTTGTTCTATGTGTGGATCTTCTGTATCCAGGACAATGTCAAAGTAAATCTAAGACTTATATAATATATAGCCTAAAGTCAAGTTGAACGCATGCTCTTCATCCAAAATGCATTTCATATTTATCCTTTTCAATTCAATTCAATTCAAATTATTTTTGTAACACCCAAAATCACCACAGCAGTTACCTCCAAGGGCGACAGTGAAAACAGATTAAACACCTTAGACCCTCCTTCTGCAAGGAAAAACTACCAAACCTCTTTGGGAAAAAGTAGAAACCTCGAGGAGTTCGACAGTGAAGGAGAGATTCGACTCCCTCGGACGGACAGGCGGACACGCCTCAATTTGCAGATAGACTGTGGAGCTGGACTCAGGAGAAGAACCAGTTCTTTGAGGCAGATGAAGATGCTTTTGGCAGATGAAGAACTGTTCATCTGGAGTAGAGACCATTTCTCCAGGCAGTTGAGGAGCAGCAGTGATGAGCTAGATTAGAAGCTCTACTACACATTCCAAGGCAACTTCCGGTTGGTCATCTTCAACCAAGAGGAAATATACCAGGCATTACGGCTCAGCCATGACCAGGACAGCTGGAAAAGGAACGGCATTATGAGTGTCCATAGTGCCAGAGGTTGACAAAAAGAAGTAACCCCTAAAGGAAAAAGATATTGTTATAATCCTTTGGCTTCTTGAAAGAACTGCATATCAGGTTCAAAATGTTTGTACATTTCTACAGCAACAAATCTGTTTACTAAATTAGTTGTGGAAAAATCAATCTCCACCAAGACTGCAAACGAGGAGGCAAAAAAAACTAAGACAGACCAAGGACGAGAATTCAACAGCGAGGAACTACATTGAATTGCATTACTTACTTCTATGTGTGAGGCATATTTTGCAATTTATAATTGTGTGTGTTTTTTTTAACGGTAGACCAATGAGGGCATTTTTGAGGCTTTGGGGGTATCGCACTGCCTGACGTCAGCCTACAGCCCCCAAGCAAATGGTCAAGATGAAAGGACCGACAGGAGCATAAAAACAGCCTTGTCCAAATACTCTTCTGACACAGACAGAATTGGACGACCCTTCTGAAGGGGGCGTCAGTCTGAACGCATCCAAACAGGTCATATTTTGTATTAAGAACTAGTAACGTTTAACCATGACTCACAACTCAGACTTTCTTTCAAATCACTCCACAAAGTACACTCCTTATTGTGATTTGTTTGAGAGACAATCAGAACCCAGGCTTTATTAATGAGAACTGCTACATTACTGCCACCAAATGACACAAAAGTCTAGATAACACCCAGTCCCACTGAAACTAGTCTGAAACTTGCTGTGCTAAATGTCAAATCTTTATGTAACAAATCCTTCTTAATTAATAATTATATTTCTTCTTATAATCTTGATTTTATGTTTTTATCTGCTCCACCCAACTTTAAGTTTAAATCTGAAACACAAGAAAACAAAAAGGGAGGAGGTGTGTGTGCTTTTGTTAGAGATGAAATAGTTACCCACAGGTTGTCCTTTGGGGTGTTTTCAACATTTGAGTATGTAGCCTTTAAAAGAATTGAGCTAAAAGAGTCTCCATCCATTCCTCTCACATTGTTTTATACAAGCTTCCCCAACACTGCCAAAGTTTTATGATTTTACGGAGATGCTTTCAGTCGAATGCACGAACTTTGATGGTTTGGTTGTAACAGGTGATTTCAACGTTCATGTTGATAATATCTGTGACAGAAGAGCTTCATGCTGTCCTTGAAATTTTCGGTCTTTACTCAGCACATGAGGGCCCCACCCACAGCAGAGGGCACACGCTAGATCTTCTATTACAAAAGGGGTTAATATTTCAAACATCAACTGTGGTCGATGTTTTGCTCTGTCTGATCATTTCTGTTACTTCTTTGACCTGTCTATTTTTCCCAAATCACCGGCTGGTCCTGCAGATTGTTGTGAGGAGACACAATGGCAAGCACAGGAAAACTGTTTATGGAAATGTATAACTTTGAAAATGTCTCATGATTTGTTGAACTCTGTTACAATCTAGTGTTTTGAATGTCTCTCGGATCATCATTGCCCCTATGAAGGCTAAAATTGTTAAAAATAAGCAGAAGGTGCCATGGAATAATGATGATTCTGTCAGGGCACAGAAAGGGACGAAAATGTGGCAAGTCAAAGCTCCAGCGTCAGAAAGAGATTTACAGAGAGAAGTTGTACATGTACAACCTCATTTTATGTCGAACTAGGGAAGGATATTTTTTCTGAAAATATTGGAAGCTGCAGTAACAACGCGCGTGTCTTGTTGCCCCAGTAAACAGATTAACAAACGCTCCAGCTCAGCTGCCGTTAGAACTCATTTCCACATCCAAGTGTAATGAGTTGAATTATTCTTTTATGACAAAGTTCAGGGCATTAACAATGCTATAAAATTCTACAATGCAAAAAATAACCCTCAAACCACCTACACACTTAGAGCTGATCACTTTGCACCTGTAACTGACAAACACGTCCAGGAGATCATCACCAGTCTGAGTCATCTACATGCTGCTCGATGTGTTACCCACCAGATTTCTAAAGTCTGTGCTGAACAGTTTGTTAGCACACTCACTCAAATAGTTAACATGTCGCTTCAATCTGGAATTCCCAAGGTCGAATGTCTTTGAAAACTGCGGTCATAAAGCCTCTCCTAAAGAAGAGCAGTCTTGATGCCGCCAGGACTGAGGTCATTACCGCCCATTCTAATCTACCATTTTGGGCAAAGTCCTTGAAAAGGTTGTTTACCAAACAGCTCACTGATTTCCTCTTTATAAACAACTCATTTGATGTTTTCCAGTCAGGTTTTTAGACCTCATCACAGCACTGAGACTGCTCTTGTCAAGGTGACAAATGACATCCACCTGAACACTGACGCGGGCAAAGCCTCAGTTTTAATTCTGTTAGATCTGAGTGCTGCTTTTTGACACTACCGATCATGGGACCCTCTTACAGAGACATAGAGGACTGGGTGGGCATCACTGGCACTGCTCTAAACGGTTAAAGTCCTAATCTGAAGACAGGAAGTACTTTATTGAAATTGGTAACTGTGTCTCAGACCAGATTCCCCTGACCTGTGGGGTGCCCCAAGGGTCAATACTGGGACCCCTTCTATTCAACCTCTACATGCTGCGGTAGGTCAGTTGATACGCAGCAAAATGTGTCCAATCACAATTATGCAGACAACACTCAGATCTATGTTTCACTGACGGCAGGTGAATATGGACCAGTGGATTCACTCTGTCACTGCATCCAACAGATCAGTGTGTGGATGCAAAACAACTTTCTCCAGCTGAACTCAGACAAGACTGAAATCATCGTCTTTGGCCCACAGAAACAAAGAGAAAGCGTTAACAGTCTCCTCCAGAATCTCGCTCTAAAACCTACAAATCAAGTTAGAAATCTGGGGGTAATAATGGACTCAGACTTGAATTTTAACAGCCACGTCAAATATGCGTTTCAGTTTTATGCAGCTAAAATCTGGAACAGTCTTCCTGAGGATGTGAGACAGGCCGCTACTCTGGCAATGTTCAAATCTAAGCTAAACGATTTTGTTTAGCTGTGCATATGACTGAAATGATTTTATTTGCACTCTTGGCTTTTATTTCATAAACTATTCTGTCATGTCTGTGATTTTAAAGCATTTTTTTCCTGTTGTGTGAAGCACTTTGAATTGCCTTTGTGTACGAATTGTGCGCTACAAATAAACTTAACTGGTTGGACAGTACTCTTTGATGAAAAGGCCTTTGCACTGGTCCACTGATGAGGCCAATTTGAAGAATGTCCTGATCCACATTTTTTTAGACTTGAAAAGTTGCAAAAAGTCCTTTGCTTGAGTTTGCAAAATATCATGACCAAATGACGGGCACATATTCATCAGGAGAGAGTAAAGTTGTCGGGTATGTCTCTTTGATGTCTTTGTTCCCCCTCTTAGCTTAGTTAGCCTATCTTAAACAAGGGTCGAGGGTCTTTCCTCCTTGAAGCCCTCGATGGAACTAGTTTGCTATTACTGTCTCTCGCTCACAGACTGGCCCCTGGGGGGTTGGTTTGGCACCAGTGTTCAACCAATCAGCACACATGCTGAGTCAGGAGGACTGATCAGGGGGCCTCAGAAGGGAGTGGGTAATTAATTGTCCAATATGCAGACCATTACAGGTGATGTTACCAAACTGCACAGTTTAAACATCAGCAAGACATTTTCAAATCAATGTAGACAATATTGACAATATTTACATTTTACACAGTAAATTTGTCATGTGGGGAAAGTCTCTTTAATAAAACAGCAGTCTTTTAGATGAGTTTGTCTGAGAATGAACTTTAACCCAGTTTCAAATTGATTTTCCAACTTTCAAAGCATGAAGCATCTCCTTGTGCCAGAGACGTCATGAATCCCCGACCTCCTAAAAGAGGATGGTGAGCTGTTTTGCAACAAAAAGCCTAATCTGGCATTTCCTGTCACCATGGCAAAACTCAGAGGTCATCTGCAGGTCGCTACACATGCATGATACACATGAACATACATGACACATGCTGTAAACACAGATTGTAGCTATGGGCTCATTTCCACCCATTGTCCCACATTCAGGGTCACACACGCACTCTTTCATACACCACATACAAGGACACTAGAGGAAATGTGGGTGAAGTGTCTTACCTAAGGACACAATGACAGTGTGCACTACTGCCCCCCTGTTGCACCTGGTGTTCCTACTGTGTAGCTTCCCAGATCTGACAAGATCGGGCTTTGACAAGTTGGTATGGCCAAGTAACTCTAATGTAGTGCTGCTTTTTAAGTTTATTCAGATGCCCACAGTCTTATCAAACTATTATTTCCACAAGCATTACAACATGGTCCAAATTTAGCAAAAAACAGAATGTATTGTGTAGAAATGTGTCGAGGATGTGGAGAGTTTCCTGGTAGGTATTTTGTCCTGGTTAATGTAGATGTGCTGTGATTGTTTGGTGACATGTACGTTTGCTCAAAGATGGTACTTAAACTAGGAGTAGAAAGTTCAGATACTTGCTCTCGAATATGTATGCAAAAGTAAAAAGTATTTACTGTCAAATGTACTTATGTAGTTACTTTCCACGACTGCACTTTTAATATTTTTGCTATGTTTATTATTTGATTGTAAATATATTGTCAGATTTTTGGTAATTGTTGTAAATAATTCCTCAAGACTCTTAATCCATCTTCCGGGGGGGTCCCGGGGGGTTCCCAGGTCAGCGAAGAGACATAGTCCCTCCAGCCTGTCCTGGGTCTTCCCTGGTTCCTCTTCCCGGTGGGCAGGGTCGAAACTCTCAGTTTGGTCTAGGGGGGATAAAAAAATATATGAAAATTATAACGCCTTTAATGCTTTAAATGGGGTTGTAAAAATACAACAACATTGTTAATATGATTAAAATTAGAATACTAATGTAAGTATTTGCCATTTAAACCGTCAACATTTTTTCAGGAATCAGTTTAATTACAAATACACTTTTTGTTTTAAAGTGCAATCATGTTTGGACAAAATAAACAAAGACATTGTATTATCAGTAAATACAGGCAGTATTATTTTTTCTAAAGGAAAATGACTTAAATGATCAACAACACTGTTCAAAGAGCATTACTTTAATAAGCAAACACTGTGAGACACTGTGGGAGTTTAGGCTCCTCAGAAATATCCTACTAGATACAGCAAAAAAGCACGGCATTAAACAAGACACTTGCAGTAAGATTATTATTATTTTGTAAAATGTGATGCAGTTGAGAAGAAAAATGTTTCCAGAGTTGTTAACTCTGTAGCAGCTTCACAGTCCTCACAGCGTAATACTGAGGTCAAATACTGACACACGTGCGTCTACTCTTGTCTTTGTATCACTTAATGTGTTCCAAACAATGCCTCCAATTGGATGAAGAGCGATGTGTTGTGGAATTTGTGTCGATGTTTTGCGTAAATTCTAAAAGGACAGTCAAGTTTGTATCGTATATAATCACCGAGGCTGTATATTGGTACAAGGAGCACAGCGGCTTTAAAATCACTCCGAGGATCCAAATTCGGGTCACACTGGAGGCGTTTGTAACAAGCTTTAATTACTCCAACATTGGAACATGAACTTCCGAGTTCAGTTCTTGTTCCCAGCAAGCGCAATCTCATCGTTTTCCTCTGGCAGGACGTCTGAACCCCTAAACCAAACCTTACCTGATACGTAGAGTTTAGGATTTCGGCATGTGACTTCCATCTCCTCCTTCCTTTTCAAGATCCCGAGCCTACAACATTAAACTATAGTAACTCTTCAAGGGTATGGTAATACATTTGCTTCACTACTAGGCGTTTTAGTGATATGAAATAGGACCTCATATCTGCTCGTCTTTTTGTCATATTTAGACATTACTGTAATCACGATACGAACTTGTTTATTATACAGATTTTATTTTACATGAGTAAAACGATACTTACGAGTAGCGAGGCTCTGCTGGGCTTAGCTAATGCAGGTGCGGCTTCAAGAGAGACGTTTCCTCATAAGTTCTGACTCGCGCATATCTTTTTTTAAAACTGTAGCGCCGCAGAAGCTGAAGGGGTAGATCTTTTCTCTTTAGACTTTCAGACTTATTTAATAAGAGTGAGTGGTTTGTGTAAATAGCAATCATATACAGTCAGAAAGCAGAATGAGCTTCTCTCATTTGCGTTGCCAGTCCCTATCTAAGGTCAGCACCTGCAGACAACCATGAGTGAGTGCTAGTGCCGCCTGTGAAACACTTGGATGTGTCTCTATCTGCCTGCAGCGAAGGCTCTGGCAACACAGACTTGTGTGATTGTAGTTTCTTTTTAATCAGTAAGAGCACAAGCTACACACTTCATGAGAGCCCAGGCAAAGGTCAATAACAACGCAAAAAATGCACAATACAATGGCTTGAAAAAGTGTTCGTACGCCTGCAATTTTTCAATTTTTTGCCACGTCATGACCACCTGAGCTGTGGATCTCTGCAGCTCCTCTAGAGTTCCCATGGGCCTCATGGCTGCATCTCTGAGCAGTGCTCTCCTTGTTTGGCCTGTACATTGATGGCCATGTCTTAGTAGGTTTGTAGTCATACTCTTTCCATTTCCAGCTGATGGATTGAACAGTGCTCCATGAGATGTTCAAAGCTTGGAAAATCTTTTTATAACCTCAACCTGCTTTAAACTTCTCCACACTTTCTCCCTCATCAGTCTGGTGTGTTCCTTGGACTTCATGATGCTGTTTTCTCCCCAACATTCTCCTAACAAACTTCTGTGGCCTTCACACAACAGCTGCATTTATACTGAGATTAGATTACACACAGGACTCTATGGAATAATTAGGTCAACATTCAGTCTTTCAGCAATCATCAGGCAACTTCTGACAGAGATTTGTTGCACTCCAAGAAAAGAGGCTGAAAACTTCTTCATGCTGCACTGTTCAGTTTTTTTCTTTTCTTTTCATTCTCAAACCTGTAAAGCATTTACAATTTTCCTTCCAATTCACAAGTGTGTGCCACTTTGTGTTGCCAGTAATGCCAGTGCGATTTATTTAAGTTTGTGGTTGTGACGTGACAAAATGTGGAAAAGTTCCAGGGCTGCAACACTTTTGCGAGCCAGAAGCCTGAAGTCATCCCTGATCTTGTCACCTCGTGCTGCTTGAATTGACCCATTGTTCTGCAGTTACAGACACATTTGAGTTCCTGAACATAGTCAAGACAGACTTTTAATAATTGCCATCTAAAAAGAGAAGTAACATTTCCATATTCTAAAGCTGCATTGCCCACATTTTTCTCATAAATGAGCAGTTATCTTTTTCCTCTAGAGTATATTGTAAAAGCAGAACTTTGTGACCAAAATCAGACTGCTACATGCTGTTTTTATCTAATCAGCCAACATTTTATCTATTGCAAACTTGTAAGAAGGAGCCATGCTTGACTTTTCTATCAGAAAGAGCTGTTCTAAATTCACGTCCCAAATTCACGATCCCTTTAAAATATCTTCCATACTTCCATATAAAACCAGATTAGATCATGTGCCTTTGCTAACCAGCTCTTTATATGCGATCAATCTGAACATCTTTTGAATGTATTTTGAATATCCCACATAAATGACTTGGCTTTATATCAAGATGTAGCCAAACAAGCCAGGACGGTCCTGAGGGCAAATGAATAGGAACTAATGAGTGTGTTCACGGTAAATGTGTTTACGGTGGGACACAATAAGTGACGGACGCTGTGTGTAATGTACACAGGAGTTTCAATAAAGCTACAAAAACGTGCTACAAATGCCTCCCTTGTGACTCCTTAAACATGCACAGTAAGGCTCGATGATACAACAACCATAAATGAAAATAAAGACAATCGGGACGAGAGGAAGCTAAAGTCGGACTTCGTCAGTGGCGTCTTTGCAGCAGCTGCGCGTCGCCCGTGCCAGAGTTTGCTGTAAAGACCTCGACTTTATTTCTGCCGCTGTTTGTGATATTTGTTCATTTCTTGTCTGCTTATTCTGCATGTATAAGATAAATAGTTGAAACCAAATATCAACACTTATAACTTTCTTCTGGTGGAGGGTAAATGTTATAGTAATGCTACGATGCTTAGGCCATGCTTTATACCAGGGGGCCCCAAACTTTTTCCATTGAGGCCACATAACTTTTCCCTTCTCTGATGGGGGCCAGGGTCAGTTTGTAACAGAAAAAAGTGTGACCATCGCGGAGGCGCCTAAATGTAAACAGTTATTGTTTTCCAGAAAGTCACACATAAACATATGAACGACCCTTCCCCAGCCCACTCTGGGGGCGTCACAGGAAGGTTTCTGTTGAGACCGTGCACAATCCTGGGTCCAGCTCCAGGTGTCGGAGCAGAATCTCTTAAATGACTCATATGAGCATGAATAATGCGTCTCTGGTATTGTTCAGGGGCCGGGTCAAACGTGGAGCCCCCGGGCCCAAGTTTGGGGACCACTGCTTTATACAGTCAACGCACATGGATCTGCAGTCTTCACAAGATTTTAAGACATGGAGCACACGCACATACGCACGCACGCACGCACATATCACACACACACACACACACACATTCATTACGCCACACACACACACCACACACACACACCACACACCACACACGCACACATTCATACACACAACCACACACCACACACACGCACACATTCTATACACACACACGCACACATTCATACACACACACACACACACACGCACACATTCATACACACACACACCACACACGCACACATTCATACACACACACACACGCACACATTCACACGCACGCACACATTCACATACACGCATGCAGATTCACACACACACACACACACACACACACGCACACATTCACAAACACTTACGCACGCACGCACATATTCACACACACGCACACACACATTCATACACACACAACACACCACACACACACGCACACATTCACACGCACGCACACATTCACATACACGCATGCAGATTCACACACACACACACACCACACACGCACCAACATTAACAAACACTTACGCACGCCATGCACATAATTCACACACACACACACCACACACACAGTCATACACACACCACACACACACACACGCACACATTCACACGCACGCACACATTCACATACACGCATGCAGATCACCACACCAACACGCAACATTCACAAACACTACGCACCAGGCCAATTCACACACCACCCAAATTCACACACACACACACACGCACACATTCACAAACACTTACGCACGCAGGCACATATTCAACACACACGCACACATTCACTCACACACACACAACACACACACACATTCACAAACACTTACGCACGCCAGCACATATTCACACACACGCACACATTCACAACTACTAGCACACACTAAACACACACCACACACACACACACATTCCACACGAACCACTTACGCCGCACGCAGGCCACATTATTCACACACACGCACACATTCACACACACACACACACATACACGCACACACGCACACATCACACCACACACACACCACACACACACACACACGCACACATTCACACACACACACACACACACACATTCACACATTCACACACACGCACGCACACATTTCACATACACACATCACACATTCACAAACACATACAGCACGCAGCACATATTCACACACACAGCCCACACACACACACACACACACACACCACACACAACACACGCACACATTCACACACACACACACACATTCACACATTTCACACACACAACACACACACACACGCACACATTCACACCACAACACACACACACACACATTCACACACACGAACGCACACATTCACATACACACATGCACACATTCACAAAACACATACGCACGCAGGCACATATTCACCCCACACACACACACACGCACCCACACATTCACCACACACACACACACGCACGAACCACATTCATACACAACACACCGCACATGTTCACACACACGTTCACACACACATTCAACACACACACACACACGTCACAACCACACACACACGTTCAACACACACACACACACACACACACACGTTCACAACACACATACACACATATTCACACACACATTCACACACACCACACACACGTTCACACCAACATTCACCACACCAACACACACATACATAATGCTGAGTCTTGGATGGACATAAGGCTGCCTGACTCACACGACACACACCAGCGCAACCACATGAGCACACACTTTCACCACACGCACGCACACACACACCACACCCACAACACACACAATGTTCACACACCACACACACACCACACACACACGTTCACACACACGTTCCACACACACACAAGAAATGGCTGGAGTCTGTGGAGGACAGTGGCTGCTGGACTCACACGAGCACACCACCAGCGCAACACATGTTACACACACACACACACACCACACACACACACCACTTCACACACAAATTCACACACACACACACACACACACACAGAAATGGCTGAGTCTTGGAGGGACATGCTGGGTGCCTGGACTCACACGGAGCACACACCAGCGCACACATAGTTTACACACACACACACACACACACACACACGTTCACACACACATTCACCACACACACACACACACACACACAGAAATGTGGGCATTCTCAATTACAATAACATTGTACTAAGTCTCTTACTTGAGTAAACCATGTTTGTGTGTAAATCTCATTTGTCAACCTAACCTTTGGTGACAACATTTGGTGTTTCTTTCACTGTTGCCTTCTTTTGATAAGACTTTCAGAATTAGTTCATTTTGTTTACTTATATTAATTTACTCTTACAATTACATTACTTATACGTATTACTTATAACTTCAAATTACTCTTACTTGAAGAAAAAGATTCAGTTGTATCATCTGGAAAAACAAAACGTTTCGACTCTCAAGAGTCATTCTCAATCTACTGGGAACGACTACAACTGAATCTTTCCTACAATGGAACGCTCCTGGACCAATGAGGGATTACACCCACAGACTCTTATTTTCCTGGACCCCACTGTGGTTCGACTTGAGTCATATTATTTTGACTTTGCTCTTGGAATCAAGGTCGTTACCCTGCCCATTTTGTGTGATGCTGTTGTACATTTGTGCTTTTTCAGTGAGCTGACTAGTAAGCGTTGTGCTTCATATGGAGAGATGGACCGCTATGAGCAGCACAGCGAACTGAAACACCACGTTTAAAGAGGCCATCACAGCCAAAAGTGTGAGTGTTCATTGCATGAGTAAACAACCATGTCTCCACTGCCACCTTGCATCATCAACAAAGAGAACGTGATCATGGTACTTCTCAACTGGTCTGCGTCTGATGTCTTGTGACTTTTCATTACTACTTACATTGGACTCTCCTCATCTAGACAAACAGCTGGTTCAAAAACATAAATCAGTACGTTAGAGAGTTCATTAGATAAAAATTGCATCATATGTGAAAATGTTTAAACTGGAGCGAGGAAACTTTTTAGTATTTTTTCATGCAATTGAAATGACATTAATTCAATTTTGATTTGATCTTTCTTCACAAAGTTCTGTGATGTTTCTTACCGACCCCCCCTCACATGTCTCCTCTCCGCACGCACACACACTCACACACACACACACACAAACACGCTGTGAGTGAGATTCTTCTGCTGCCCTCTTCCTGCTCCAGCGTTCAGCCTGCTCTTTCGTAACGTGTGCATATTCAGTATGGAGCTTTACTGAAGGGAAAGTTTGGAAGCTGTTTGCAAAATGTCAAAATGAAAATATGAAATGCCACTATCAATGTGCAGCTTTCCTCCGCTGCTTCGTGTGTGTCGGTGTCTGTACCTCACTTCCTTTGTTGCCTTTCTTCTGAAAATGACATCCAAAAGTGGCGCAGAGACATATTGACTTGTTTTGGGAGACAAGCGTGGCGCCGTATACTTTATACTGGACTCGCTCGGACCAATACCCCTTCTGACATCGTCTCTCCCAGAAAAAAACGCCAGCGCCCGTGAATCGACTAACCAACTATGAAATATAAAATCATTTCAACAATATATTTTAGTCGTACGGACCAGTCCATTTGTTTTGATAGTCGAGGATCCTTTTCAAATAACTTGGCAGATGGTGAAAAATAATGATCCGGCAGACGAGAGGTACTGGAAAATTTAAGAGAAAATAGACTTTTAAGTGAAAATGTGAGCTGAATTAAAACTATTCTCCTACCAATGTAAGGGAACTGAACCTACAATTTAGACTTTATCTTCTACATTCACAACCCAGCATCGGCCATAATGATCGACCAAATCACCGCAGCAGCTGTGGCGTTCCATGAGGTTTGGTCTGTTTCATAGAGGCTACGTTCAGGTGGAGGGCAGGGGCCTATGGAACTCCATGGGACATTCACTGTTTTTGAATCTTCAAGTTACGTAGGCTCGCGTACCAAGTGATTGCTCTGACCAATCAGAGCGAGAGTTACTAGAGCTGCGCAGAGGCCAGAGCGAGCTAAAATGAAATATTAAAAGGGTTAGGGTTGAAAATTGAAGGATTTTCAACCAGAAAAAAGTGAATGACCGGCACAAAAGGCGTTATTTTAGTAGCTCCATGGAATGTTTTCATACGCCAGTTGAATTTATATTGTAGACTTAGTTCTCAACTTACAATTAAATGTTGTTATAATATTGAATGTATGATAATCAAATTATTTTCTAATCCGTGCATAGTTACATGTAACAAAATGCAGTGTAGAGTAATTATATTAATACTTTTGATCTCTTGGAACATTTTGTATATGTATTTACCAAAAACTGTTTATTGTCATGGCTCTATCAGTCAATATTTTACAGTTATTGTTCAGTGTTTTGTGGTGTATCGCAAATAAAATATAAAACCATAAAAAAATGACAAGTTTGTAAACTTTTTGAAAACATATTCTGAGTCATGAAAAGTATGAAGGCTACATGGCTCATTTGTGTGACCACATACCATGGGGAACACAGGTAACAACACTGATGTACACAAACAGTAAACATCAATTGCTTTCCTTCCATTTCAAGAAAATGCTCTTGAGGCGTAGATCCATGGCTCTCAGATCCATTATAGCCAAATTCCATGATTTGTTCTTTTGTTTTTTTGGTAAACGCCTAAAATACAACCAGTAGTGGTCTCGAGGGGCTGCGTGAAAACACAAATAAACAATGTTCAATAGGACTTGGAAATGTCCCAGCGTCCTGTGTCCTTAGAATAGATTGTCCCAAGCCTCCCTGTCCTTAGACCTCCTTCTCGCCAGGAAAAACTACGAAACCTTCTTGGGGAAAAAATAGAACTGTAGGATCCACAGTGAAGTGAGAGATCCGACTCCCTCGACAGAAGGCGGACGCGCCTCAATTTGCCAGATACACGGTGGAGCATAGAACCGCACCCCCTCAGGAGGAGAACCATTCTTCGAGGCCCGCATGAGTAGAAAAAACTCGTTCATTATGGAGTAAGACGCCCGTTTCTTCCCTTCTCGGCATTGAGGAGATCTGATTCACAGGTCATCGACTGTGCTGCCACACTCACCACCGCTCGGGGAAACCACCCCGTACCAATAGTTTCTGAATGCGGCTCGTGTCTGACATTTCTGCTGTTCACACACTTCAGCGCTGATTGGTTCTGGAACAGTTATTGTTACTGTACACAATCGGCACTGAGCTGGGCTACAGCAGAGCGCTAGAGCACAGCCGAAGGTAACGAGCTTTAGAATGTAGTTGTAAAGACACACTGAAGACTTTTTAATTTTAAAGATTTTCGCGTGCAGGTTCCATGGACTGGCCACTGGGTGGGCCGCTGAGCAAAACCCTATATCCAGATATTTAATAATCGATTGGCTCCACAAACTCGTCAAATATTAATCAACAAACGTCTTTGGGGTCAAATATTGGCACCTTGATGCAATTAAATTAAATTCTGTGTATTTTCGTAAAGCCCAAACTCACATCTCCATCCCATCTCCAGATCTTGAGCTATAGGCTTTGTCTGGATCTTAGCTGTAGGATTCTACCACTATGCTGCATGTTTGTGGTTGACGTGGTAACCCAGAGTGCTTGGGGGAAACCCACCCAGACACAAGGACAAACCTGCAACCTTCTTCTCTATACAGCATTTCTCGACTAACTCTGAAATGCTTTTTACTGACACCGAAAAAAATTGTAAAAGCCCACAAAATACATCATCTTAAAGTTATTTTTAAGTGATATTTTTTGGCTACAATAACGGAGTGCAAACCTTACACTATTATAGGCAAATTTTTGAAATATACGACAAAATCATAACAAATCCATTCAAATCAGGAATGCTCTTAAGCATTATCACCAGAGCAAGGACACACATAGATGTTTTTTGCAAGGCTGAACTTCGCTAAGCAGAAAAAAGGCTCCAGTTATCCCAGTGCTGACAGATCGCTAACCCGCGGCCACACTAATGCTAGCCTTGAAAGTTCATGAATAGATGCATTATAAAAATAAAAAAATCCCAAACAGGCCGATGATGGATGTGCAACGAAAACAGAGTGAATAAAAGCAGTGCCATTACGAGCCTGACCCAGCTCAAAGCCGCGCACCTGGGCTCGCGCCGCCGCCCGCTGCTTAAATGTGCGTCGCATTTGAGTTGATTCAAATCCAGGTGATCTTCCGTGTCACATAAACGTACAATGACAGTGCTCAAGCGCAGATTCAATTCAAGCCATTCTTATTAAAACTCTCTTCTGTATGCTGCTGTTTTAACATCTCAAACCGCAGCAGAACCAGCGGCTTCCTCAGCCTCTCCATGAGGGATCATACCAAATACTGAAATATCCATTTTGACTGAGGTATTGAAAAGTACTGGCAAAAATATCAATACAATGCTGTTTTTTAAATGAATTGTGTTTACAGATTTGTGATATGTTTTATATTTGAGGTTTTCTGCACATAATTACTTCTCATATTAGTTCAAGCAGAAGGTAGAAGAAAATATTGATGACTAAATTGTTCATAATCAAGGGGTTTCAATGCATTTTAGTACAAAACTCATTGGTATCGGTATTGGATCGATATTGCAATTTTTACAATAGTATTACTTGATAATCATTGGTATCGCCCATCACTACTGACCATCTCTTCTTCACCGAAACGTGTTTATTATCGCTTGCATTCATCTAAAATGTACGGCCTGTGGGCCGTACGTTGTCCTCCAAACGATCTGATCCGGCACAATTTTCTGTTTTGGGCTATTAAAGTCTGGGTGATTTGTTTCTCTCCGATCCAAGGCATTCCCTGGAGGTGTCTGGGTGTGTCTCCTCCAGGTCCATCAACCCAAAACATGCATCAAGACTAGCTCAAGATCTGGAGATGGGTCTGCTCCTGACAGCGGCATTGAAGGATGGGTCAAACGCAGAGGGCAAAGTCCTACAGGGACAATAAAGGCTAATGCTTGTCCTGCTAGTCCAAAGCCCAACTCAGATATAATGAATAGCTCCATGGTCCATATGTTTTACCTTTTTTTAGGTTTGCTAACAATAAGAAACGCCGTGGGCTCTGGTGATGGCGATAAATCAGGAGAAATGTGAAGCTGCATTTAATATTGGAGTCATGGGTGGCCCGTTTATCTGAGCACTGCCACGTTTTTCTTTTAGCTTTTTGGAACAGTTCCAGAGACAAAGTGACATACTCTGTTATATACAGTAAAACCATATCAACAGAAATGGTGATCACAAATCGAATACAGACACAGCACTCACAGCGTTAACAATCCCAGAAGAAAACAACAACAGCGATCCCTCATTGTGTGATGTGAAATTGCCTCTCAGGTGGTAAAAACAACAGAACTTCCAAAATGACTTCAAAAAAAAAATCCAAATAAAAAGAAGTCAAAAGGTTGCTATAAAGAAGCGGATTGTCTCATCATGACGGTTTAAGTGCAGTTCCACCCAAATCACTGGTTTAGCGTCCTTTGTTCTTTCATCTGCGGTGATGGATGTGGCTGATGACAGTGGAGCAGTCGAGTAGCAGTTTTTGAGTAAAAAATGCGTCCAAAATGCAGAGACAAGGAACACATTTTTCTGACAGTGAAAACATAAATTAAGTCAGATATTTGTCAAATGTCGTGTTGTATGTTTGCTTTGAAACAGTTTTACCTCTCTTTATGTCAGGCGGCCAAATGAGCTAAAAAATAACACTAGAAGAATCATTGATGCTGTTGCCATGGCGTATGCAGCTAGGGTTAAGGTTAACTAGTGACTCATTGATTAAAGGCCTTCAATGTATATATATAATGATACTTGTAAGTTCCAGTAACGCAGTGTCTGTCAGGAGCCATTTTCACTCAATTATGACACTGAATATCCACCTTTATGCAATAATATGAAAGCAGATTTAAAGTATGATATCATGTCAATGCACTGTGTGAACATCCTTTAATCATCATTCTGTTGAACGAATACATATTTTTTATTAGCAAATTAACATTTGTATGGTTGAACATTACGTTGGACTCAAAAAAAAAAAAAAAAACAAAACAGTAATGGAATTGATAGATGAGTGATGGGCAGCACATGGATCATATTTCAATACTCCATAACTCTCAATGTCAGATCATGACACACCTCTATAAATGACCACAAGAAGGCTACTTTGAATGATGTTTCTGTCATGTCGTATAATATATTTTACAGTAGAATACTGGTTCAGACTGGTTTCCACTCGTGTGAATGCAGCTGACTTCTCTACAGTTTTTTACTATTGAAAACACTGTCATTATTCAGTACATCTCCCTGCGGCACAATCAACATCAAAAGATTGACCAAACCCATGCGCACACACCTTTCAAAAAACATTTTCATGCAAATGTTTTATTTTTTAAATTATCATTATCAGTGAACAAGCAGAAGGTTGGAACATTTTAGTCTAATCCTTTTACGAAGAAACAATGATGAACATCACCTAACATTGTAGAATGGGGGTGAGCGAAGGAGCAGGGGAGCATGGCCACACTCGCCCCGGCCAATCAACCAGAAGATTCTGTCTATGAGGCAAATGTGCTGAACTCTAACAATGTGCCACTGATGGTTCCAGCAGGGTAAATTGCAAATTGCGGATTTTTAACACTTCCCCTCAAAGATAATGCACGGGTTAAAACACTTTTTTCTTTTTTTACTCTTTCTTTTTTTAATGTGTACAAAAAAACAAAAAAACAAAAACATTCAAAAAACCAGCAAAACACTTTTTGATGTTTGTGGAGGGAGGGGTGAAGGGGGAGGACTTCTACTACAGGCCCGAAGATAGCACGCGGGTTAGAACAGTATAATCCCTTTCTACACGGCAAGTTGACAAAACGTTTTGGGTTGAGCTCCTTTCAGGAACATGTTTTTTTATTTTTTTAAAACAGTTTTTCTAATAAGATGTTGAATCTAGAGTTCACAGGTGATTGGCAACTAAATGACACACATTCATCTCTGTTCACACATTCTCATTGGGGTGCGATGTCATGTTATGTTTAGACATACGGATTACAAACTTGTTTTTTAATACTTCTATTTCCTTGAGATAAACTCAATATTTACTGTCACCTACTCATTTGAATGGTACGTGGGCCAACAGTTGCACTCATAACAATGGAAAATAACAAGTGATTATTTGGCTGGCATGAGAAATACAATAACTAAACTGACAAATAGTAATAGCATGATGCAAAGTCTGTCAGCAGGTAAGATAAATGTCTTTTTGGACAAAAGGGTATTTTTGCATTTTGAGTTTTAGATTGTTATTATTATTTTTTTTAATCTGACTGCTCTTTTTACTGATGATGGGCGTTAATGTAAAATACAGAAATCCAGCAAAGGGTAGGGACATTTTCAAGGACAAATATATTATATCCAGGAGATACTCTATCTGACTAAACGATACGAGTTTTATTTTTATTTCTTATTTTAGTTAACCAATTTATTATTATTATTATTATTATGATTATGATTATGATTATGATTATTATATTATATTTGTTTTTTCATGTTGCGCTCATCATCGTACAAAGTTCCTCACTTGTGAATCTTTTTCTTATTCACTGACAATGGCAATAAACTGTTCTGATTCAGCCTTTCCCCCCTTTTTTGCAGGCATTTCAATTACAGTAAAAAACTGATTTAAGTGACTTTACTGGTTGTTTTTATCTATATCAGAATCAGAATCAGAATCAGAAAGAGTTTATTGCCATTGTCAATGAACAAAATTCACAAAACATAGGAACTTGTCTCGGCCTTAAGGTGCAACATAAAACACTGAGCAATAATAAAAGCATATATTCAATCAAAAAGGGCATGCATTAAGGAAACAATTTAAAATTCCAATAGTATGAAATAAAAAATAAAATAGGCATTACTATGTATAGCGAGAATTACAGTTTACAATTATGTTTACAGTTATAGTGGCAGAGTGACAGTGCAGTGAGTGCAGTTGAATAGTTGCAGTTAAAGTGACAGGTGTTTAGAAGTGTTCATGAGTCCAACAGCAGAGGGAAAGAAACTATTCTTGTGGCGGGAGGTTCTGGTCCGGATGGACCGTAGCCTCCTGCCTGAGGGAGTGGTTCAAATAGACCATGTCCAGGGTGAGAAGGGTCAGCTGTGATCCGACCTGCTCGTCCCAGAGCCCTGGAGACGTACAGGTCCTGCAGAGATGGAAGTCTGCAGCCGATCACCTTCTCAGCAGAACGCGCACAATGCGCTGTAGTCTCTGTTTTGTCCCTGGCTGTGGCTCCAGCGTACCACACGGTGATGGAGGAGGTGAGGATGGACTCAATGATGGCCGTGTAGAAACTGCACCATCATCTGCGCTGGCAGCTTGGCTTTCCTCAGCTGCCGCAGGAAGTACATCCTCTGCTGGGCCTTCTTGATGAGGGAGCTGATGGAGGGCTCCCACTTGAGGTCCTGGGTGATGGTGCCCAGGAAGCGGAAGGGAGTCCACGGTGGTGATGGGGGAGTCTGTCATGGTGAGGGGGGGGCTGGGGTGGCTGTGACTTTCCTGAAGTCCACGATCATCTCCACTGTCTTCTGGGCGTTGAGACTCCAGGTTGTTACCGCTGCACCAGGACACCAGCCGGTCCACCTCCCTCCTGTAGACAGGACTCATCCCCGTCCGAGATGAGCCCGATGAGGGTGGTGTCGTCCGCAAACTTGATAAGTTTTACGGAGTCGTGGCTGGAGGTGCAGCAGTTTGTGTACAGGGAGAAGAGCAGAGGAGAAAGTACACAGCCCTGTGGAGCTCCTGTGCTGATAGTCCGAGTGTCTGAGACATTCTTCCCAGCCGCACGCACTGCCTCCGATCCGTCAGGAAGTCAGTGATCCACCTGCAGGTGGAGTCGGGCACGTTGAGCTGGGAGAGCTTGTCCTGGAGCAGAGCAGGGAGGATGGTGTTGAAAGCAGAGCTTGAAGTCCACAAACAGGATCCTGGCGTAGGTTCCCGGGGAGTCCAGATGCTGCAGGATGAAGTGGAGTGCCAGGTTGATTGGTGTCGTCTACAGACCTGCTTGGCTCTGTAGGCGAACTGCAGGGGGTCCAGCAGGGAGGAGGTGAAGGACTTGAGGTGGGGCAAGGACCAGGCGTTATTCAAATGACTTCATGACTACAGACGTCAGCGCCACAGGCCTGTAGTCATTAAGTCCAGAGATCAGGGGCTTTTTGGGGACAGAGACAATGATCGACGACTTGAAGCAGGCTGGGACGTCGCCTGCTTCAAGTCGTCCATCATTGTCCCATTATGGAAATAATATATTGATAAAATAATAACAATAACAAACAACAAAGACTTAAAGATGCTTTTAAAAGGCAGGAGGAACACGCTGCCTTGAATGAAGTCCAACAGTATGAATGCTCACAACTTTTTAAATTCAGATTTTTTTGTGTGGGGCATTAAAGTCATATATCTTTATATTTAAACTTGTCAAACTAGACAGTCACTCTGATGCCAAAGCAGGACGTTCCTCACCTCAGGGCAAAGTTTACACCGAAACGCCAAACAAATACAAATCTGTCAAGGCAACGTTTGGGTGGTTTTGTGCTCTGAACGTCTGCTGCTCACACTCTCAAATCTAATGCGACCTTTAGCGCTCGCACCGTCAACGCGCTGGAGTGAAGTTAGCTGCGAGCCATCTCTCCTCTGTGTGTCAGAACTCATTACTCTCACCAAAGTGAGCTGTTTTATGACCAACAATCTGAAGAAGCAATTGGCCACCAGTGTAGGTCGGATTTTTATGGGGGGGAAAAAAATAAACATAAAAAAATATGGACGTTAAAAACTTAAAAACTCGTAAAAAGGGAAAAATATGCTAAAGAATAGCTGAAACAAAAAAGAACAAAAGCACTCATCGACATGAGTGATATCAGGGGTTAGAAAACATTACACAGGGCAGTGAGAATTCAGATCTAACGGCCCCTCATTTTTGTGAATGTGGACTTTGATGCCTTTTGAACTCAAAATCATTTTAGTAACTTGTGCATTTTGGAGATGATATTGACGTTTAAATCCAATGATTATTGGGTTTTATGGTATGTCTAATATAAACTCTGAGCCCATTCGGTGGTGTTCACACTTAGTAGTGTGGTGCTGTTGAGAAAGGTTGGGCTGATATTTTGGATATTTTGTGTTGGTGGACAATAATAAGTAGAAAGAAACTTATATTAATAGACTACTCACAGTTCATTTACTTTCAGACCTACAGTCATTAGTGTGATCATGCATGCCCTTTTGATTTCATATATGCTGTTTTTATTATTGATCAGTGTTTTATGTTGCTATGTTATTATTTACAATCAATTTGTCAGTTTGTTTAGCCTATTTATCCAACATTATTCCAACCAGACTTTTTACAAATATTGTGCATTTTTAAACAGATGGAGAACTTCTTTATGTGAAGCCGGTGTCACTGGTGAAAACACCCAAGATGCAATTTCTCTCCACTACTGGCCGGAATGTGTGAGGACATTGACATATTGAGATAAGTGAGGTAAGTCAGTCATTTGTTGTACCTCTAATGTAACGGGACAACAGGCCTGTGATGGGTCTTCGCCGTGCTTCTAGTCTGACGTGGCTCGTTGGATATAGATGAAACCAAATGTTGTGAAATGTGCATTGATTGCCTTATTTCTATTTGGTTGTAACTTCTGGACGAAGCTAAGAAATCTATGGTAAAATTCACTGTTTTACTGTTCGATTGCAGATCCGTTGAGCTGGTTTGTGGATTTATTTAGCTTTATTTTATTTAAAAGGAACAGTGCATATTAATCAACATACAATGTAAATATGCTGTAATTAGCCTATTGGCTGCTTTCCATCTGTCGTCGCTGGCAGGTCAGGAAAGAAAGAACATATAACATATACCACAAACACAGCACACGCGTTCAATTCAAATGACAACATAGTAGAGTTAAACAACACTTCAGATTCAATGACCTGGGCCTATCCACATAAAACAAAAACAGGCATCAAGTTCAAAGTCTTCTCTGTCAGCACAAATAAACAACAATGAAAAGCCTTTGTGCCGTTATTCAACTCCATAGATGTGACTGTGGTCAGTTAAATTACTTTAAGCCTTTTGTGAGTTTAATATGACAAGTTTGTGGAGGCAAAACCAAACAAATAAACAATGATGAGGTTCAATGTAAATCTCATATTGACCTTATTCTGCTCCGCCCACTTTTGCCTCTTTTTCCATAGATCGGCACTTTCATTCACTTAAAGGAAGAATGAGGGAAAAGTCTTGCCTCTAGTAGGTTGACTTGTGTAAAATGTGCAATGTTCATGTGACCAACAAGTCAATCATGCACCGATTCCCTGGACCTAAAAACAACTTTCTAGTCTGTGTAGAACTTATTTTCTTTGGAGTTCGGCAGCTCTGTGTTAACTAATGCACAGGGTGGCGCCCAGATGGACTTCCAGAATAAGTTGGATAGAGTTACATAGGCCCCGCCCACCATCATCACATTGCAGCACGTGAACACAACCTCTTGTAAGTATTTTATTTGTCTGATTTATGTGTAACCTCAGATGATTGTATTAAACCTTTTCTCTGCGTAGGTCAACAAACCGTGAGAGTTGGTGGGATGGACCTTGGGTACATTTGTGGGATGATTGATTATTTCACGATATGGGTGCCATTATAAAAAAAAAATTAAAAACTGCAGAGGAGGTTCCTTTGTGTATTACCAACTTGGTATCTTTTGATAGACCATGGGAGAGAATTAGTAAAGAAGGTCCATTATATCAGCTACATAAATATATTTTTCAATGTTTAAAAAGATTAAATAATCAGCATGGCCTTTGTAGAGAACTGCAGGCAACCTATGAACTTTGCTATGGTAACAGGAACGCCATCGTACAACCCCCTAATGGAGATTTATGATGTCTCTACAGAAGGAGAAACTTCATGCTTTGAACGTTGAATGACTGCTTTTGGATTAAAATGATCTCTCGGAGCCATTTTCTCTCCCAAGACAAAAGCTAAAACACTAAAGAGACTATGCTGTTTTAGTAAACAATCAGCTGATTGCAGACTTTGTCTTTACTGTACATAACGTTATTGTGTTCTGCATGTTCATTCAACTGTTTTATGACTCGTCTTGTGAACAATTTTACCTTTGTAATTATGTTGCCTAATGTCAAACAATGGCTGCATTATTCCGGATTTTCTTTTCTGATCAGCTCTGACTCAGCATACGCGTTTGATTGGCTCAAGCCAATTCCACCCCCCCAGGGGTAAGTCAGAGAGAGAGACCAAACTCAGTTCTATCAGGTGTTCAAAAAGGAAAGACCTCAACCCGAAAGAGGAGAGAAAACCAGTTTCTCCCAGTTTAAGCTATGCTAAGCTAACTGACAGAACAAAAGCATTCCAGAGAGACTACTCTCTCCCGTAGTTATTATGTGCACGTCTTTGGATGTGATTTTTGCTTTAAACCTCAACATGCAAACTCAAGCAAAGGATGTTTGCAACTTTTCAAGTCTACAACAAAAATTTGGATCAACACTCTTCAAATAAGCGTAATTGTGGATCAGTGCAACAGCCCTTTTCGTTATCTGAGGAATGCCTCAGAGCCAAGGAAAATGGAGCTCAAGTGGACCTGATCAGCTCTTCTTCAGCCTGATGTGTCAGGGTTAGGGTTAGGGTTAGCGTGTGGACCAAGCTGCCTCTGTCTCTCCCAGCGTGACTCCTGAGTGAACCCTGGCCCATCTCCTCAGGATCACAGGTCCTGCTTCTGGTTGTATGCAAAACGCATGAATTTCACAGTTTGGCTGATGAGTTCATTTTAGAATCAACATTAACTCTAACGCGCAACTAGATAGATCTAGTACAATCATGTCTAGTGTCTCCATCTGTTATTGACTAATTTGCATATTCCATATTCATGTTTATTTGTTTAATTATTTGGTCAATAACTCTTCAGAAACCACATTTGGTAAAGTGTTCATTCATTTCCAGAAAAGGGGTCAATGACACAGTTATGTTCTCACAATTATTTAGATTGACAAGCAAGATTCATTTTAAATAAATGAATTAATTTAGACATATTCGATTATAGAATTGTTAAATGCCTAATACAAGACGGTGCCCTCTAACAAACTTACCCACACTCATGCTTGAAATCTTGATCCAATTCTTTAATCGATATCAAGTATGAATGTCCCCCTCTTTCATAATCAGAATCCCAATCAGAAAAGGTTTATTGCCATTGTCAATGAACAAAATTCACAAACATAGGAACTTGTCTCTGCATTAGTGGGAGGACTTGAATAAAATTACAGTACTTACACTACAGCCTTGAACATCGAGTAAATACAATATGATGTTTTGCTAGATCCAATATAATTTTGTTATTTTTAAGTAGTCCTCATGTATTGCTTGACTTACAGTCCCAAAGATTCATTCTGTTAATACACTCTATGACAAACGTTCGGAAATACCATGTCGAATCTTTCATTTCTAATGAATTCAGAAAATATTTCATCATCAGTCATTAAAAAAACTTAACCCCAAATACAATACATACTGAGCAATATAAAGCTTATCTACAGCAGTGCAACAGCTCTTTGGGCGTGGTTCTATTCAGACCATAAACACCACACAGTTTTCTCCTTACACCTCTTAGTCCAAATCTCCAAAATCCACAAATGTTGAACGTTCATTATTTATTTGGTATTTGCTCAAGACAAGAAAAGACCAGTGTTACTGTGTTTATTTTTATTTTCATTTTGTGCATGTGCAATAGAATATCCCAGAACACTGGCAACAGTTAATCAGTTTGTCTTTTCTTTTTAGGCCTGGATTTGAATGTGTAAAAAAAAGTCTAAAAATGAACTCTAGAGGAAGACCAGACTTTGGGAAAACAACTTTGTTCAAAATCCTGGAGCAGGTTAAAATCATCAAACTGCCATTATGATGAATAGAAGTAAGAGTGATGACATCATCACTTAACAAATCCATATCACTATGCTGTGGACAGCGAACAAATGAGCAGCTGCTAGGACGGACTATCCAAGTTATTCCAGAAGTTTCCTTGAGCGCCGCCATTCCACATAATCCTCCTTCCAGATAGTAGTTAACATAAGGCTGCCGACCTCTAGAAAAAATAAGTTCTACACCAGGGGTGTCAAACTCATTTGGGCCAGGGGCCGCTTTTCGACGCTCAGGCTGGGTCGCGGGCCAAATATAATGTAAAAAATAAAACAATAAAAAATATAACAAATGTTATATAGCCTAGTAATAGTTCTAAGTGGACACTGTGGCACAAATCTGCAGCAGGTGAAAGACTGAGTCCATATTCATGCATCAGCAGCAGGAACAGGAACATGGACGTGTGAAATTATTCTGATATTAAATGTTTGTATCACAGACATGTTAATATTGCTGCACAAACTCAATATGAGCTCACTATTTTTACAGTTTAAGCTTATTTTAGTGACAAATGATTCATGTGGTGAATCAAATGAGAGCTCAAAGCAGCTTCACTCTGTCATGTTCAAACTTTATACACTCTGACTGTGTTTTTTTACCTGTGGTCATGATCTGCCCAGGTTTTCAATGGTTTTGGATGTTTTCTCACCAGAGTTGTCAGCAAAGAGTTTGTTTTCTTGTTGTTAGCTTCACATTAGCGCCAACTTTTTAGCACAGCTCTAACGTCCACAACCGCCTCTTTTCTTTATTCCTCGTGTTTCCACGATCTGCCCTGGGGCAGAGCGCCACGTGTGAAGCTGTCGCTGGGGCGCACAAGGTCATGCTGCCGGTGTGTTCATTTTAAACCGCCGTGTCGCTGGTCGCTGGTCCCTCGGCACTTGAGCTAGTGGCACCACACAGCAGGCGCAGAGCAGCGCGGGGGAGGGGCCGCGGGGGAGGCAGCGCCGGGGGAGGGGCCGCGGCTGAAAGGATGTGAATTGTAGTTCTAGCGATAAAACTGCGATTATAACGCGATATATCTATTGGAAATGAATAATTATAAACTAGAAATGTTCGGCGGGCCAGATGAAAACGTCTGGCGGGCCACATCTGGCCCGCGGGCCTTGAGTTTGACACATGTGTTCTACACAAACTAAAAAGTTGTTTTCAGGTCCAGAGAATCGGTGCAGTGTTGACTTGTTGGTCACATGAACATTGGACATTTCACACAAATCAGTCTAGTTTAGAGCATATTTTAGAGACTTTCCCCTCATTCTCCACTTAAGTGAACAGAGTTCCCGCTTGACTGGAAGTGCCATTACAATGGAATTCCTGTTCGTGACAAAAAGAGGAAAAAAGTGGGCGGGACAGAATAAGATGGCGTAACAAAGCGCCTGGTTGTTACCAGACACACTTGACACTTTTCACTTGACACTTTAATTGTACAGAGCATTTTAAGCATTAATTTGCACTTTCAAAAAGACAATTGCACAAAATTGATTTTAAATATTTATTGAAGTTATTATTAAATTAAAGCCGTCTGTCCAGGAGGGAAAAGGGACACAAATTAAATGACTAGGTCAGTTGTATACGTGCAATATATATTGTAATATGTGTATATATGTGTAATATATGTTTGTGTGTGTTAATGTGGTTTGCAGTGTTTTTAGTGAATTGTTAAGCATGTTTTACTCACTTCCTCTGTTCTTTTGTCTAGGAGTCAAAGGGTTCCCTCTTCTTCTTCACTCTGTACATCTGCTGCTGATGCAAAGAGAGGCCAAGCAAAGTCTTCATTGGCACAGATTTAAACCCCAGATCAAAAAGTTGGGGAAAATGTGATCTCCTCTGATCTGCAAACCTGTTACCATTAAAACAAAGGGGGCAGTTTCTTCTTTTCCACAGGGTTCACACTGGCCATTATGATTTTTAAGAGGTCCGATGCCAAACCACAGTGGCCCAGTCGCTGTCTTGTTATCAGGACATGCTCTCTCCTGTTGGTTCCCCAGGTTGTATCGTCTCCCCCCCATAATACTCCTCTGAATATTGTAAAAGTCCCTTCATCTCCTTTCAGCGTCCCACTTCCTTTGCTACTGTGCACACACTGTCATTTTAATTCGATGTTCAGAGCTGCTCAGGGTAATGTCTATATCTACAGTTTCACACTTTGATGCATCCTTAGCAACCTCATCCGCAATTTCATTGCCCATAATCCCACATGGGCTGGGATCCACAAAAAGCCCCCTTCACTCCCTCCCCTTTCCACCCTGTGCAGTACTTGAAGGGCCTGAAACACTAGATCTGGCCTTGCCCGGGATTCTCCTGACTCCAGGGACAGCAAAACACCAGCTGAGTCAGAGCAGACGACATCTCGTTCTGGTTTCACTTCTTCTATCCACTTTAGGGCCCTCTCAGTTGCTAAAATCTCTGCCGTAAACACTCCAGTTCCATCTGAGAGTCGCCTGCCCTGGCTCAGTGACAGGGCCGGAATGTAAACTCCGAATCCCCCTTTTTTACTGTTGGAATCTACAGACCCATCAGTAAAAACCTGCAAATAATTAGCCCAATTGGTCTCCACTGTCTCTCTTACTGCATCAACAACACATTCTGCCCCAATTTTTAAGGGTGTCTTTCCCAGACCAGTCCACTTCCACTTGAAGAAGCAACCAAGTAGGAACTGACAGCCAGACAACCACAGGCGTTGTTCACCTTCGTCTGAGCTCTGGTACCTCATCTCTCACATCAAAAACAAATGTGCTCCTGACTCCCATGAATCTTCCAGCAACCTCCTCCCAGGATGACCCTCCCCCGTCCCTGTGATTTTGCCACAAACTGAAGGGCCAGTTTTAACCGTCTTTTTTTAAGCAGCATCTCCCATTTCAACCAGGAAGGCTGGTATTGAAGTGGTCCGGAATGCACCACAACACACACGAAGGGCTTTAGCCTGAATCACATCCAACTTGACTAGATTTGTTTTAGCTGCATTCCCATAAACAATACTACCGTAATCAACAGATGACCGGACCACTGCTCTATAGATCATTAGCAAAGTGGCTTTGTCTGCCCCCAGTTACTACCAGAAAGACACCGCATTACATTCATTTATTTTTTTACATGTACCTGCCACTTTCCCGGTGTGTACTCACCATGTCATCTTCTCATCAAGATGGACCGCCAAAAATTTGAATGAAGCGACACCTTCAGGCTTACATTTCCTATCTTCCTCTTTTTCCCAAAATACATTAACTTTGATTTTTCCACAAATCTTTGAAATAATATTTCCCCATTCTATAATACTAGTCAATGCACTTTGCAACTTATTAAAAACAAATCTGACATTCCTCCCCTCGCTTCCACACAGCCCCATCATCTGCAAAAAGAGATCCCCTGCCCCTACATTTATAAAAATATCATTGACCATCACATTAAAAGGGTTCCCTCTGGAAGCGAGCTCCCTTATAAGGGTTCCTGGCTTTTAGTCATCGTTAGGTGTTTGGTTTTAGGGTTTTATGCATATATTTGTTCATAGTGGTATGCACATCACAATGGAGGACCACAGGGTCTCCTATTTGGGTTCTGTTGGAACCCAAATAACAATAATAATAGTAACAGGTAAATTTTTATCTCATAGTAAAATTGTAATTGTTTTCCTTTAATGCATGCCTTATTTGATTTGATATATCTTGCTATTAATATTGCTCATCGTTGTATGTTGCACCGAATCAGCAAAGCAAGTTCCTAGACTGTGAATTTTGTTTCCTGACAATGGCAATAAACCTTTTCTGATTCTGATTCTGATCTGAAAACACCATAACAGTGCTCATTATTCACTGGGAGGGGCTGAATGTTAGCAAAACTGTGGTTGGCAGGAAGTAACCATGTGTTACCATGTGTTTTGGGAAAGTCATATTGGACAAAAATACAAGACTGAAATGAACAAGGCAATGCAAATTGTTTTTGACACCACCATCCCACTCAGTTTCAGAATAATGTATTTGGGCCTCAAAACCCCCACTACGGACACTGGATGGCTATCTTTGGAACATCCTCCTGGCAGCTGGGAAGAAGGCCCTCACAAAAAAATGGACGGCTCAAACCGCTCCGAAAATTAAGGACTGGACTAATATCATGACAGACATACGCACAATGGAAGAAATAACCTCAGGACTCAACTTAAAAATACACAAATTTAAAAAACAATTGACAAAATTATTTTGGACTAAATATGCTTAATATGCTTAATATGTTCTAGAAAAAAATAAAAACACAAACTGCTCTGAGTTTAATCCTTACTTTGCTGCTTACTTTGATGTATGTCACATCTTATCTCAAATTCTACTTTATGTGCAACTCCAAACCAATTTTGTAATAGAAAAACTTACTGGAAGTAAATCTTCTTTTGATTTGATGTTAATTAATCAATGAAATGTGTTATATCCAACTTGTGGAACATTGTGTTGACAGAGCATATTAAGGGGTTTATTTAAGATTTTTTATCATTTTTTTGGAAAATTGCTCTTTCCTCTGGAAAAAAGAATTGTACAATCTGCACCTTTGGTTTTTTTCATTGTTCACGCAAATACTAATAAGAAATTCAAAATCCTTCAGTCATTTAAAAAAAATCTCATATGTCAACAAAATGAAGCAAGAAATTAAAACCTGGCTCTTTCCAGTTTTCAGATTTATATGTGCAGTGACAATTATATTACATGCAAACTGCCTTATTTTTGTATGAAAACATTTAAGAAAATTGAAGACGTTCAAATTGCAGTATCTTGCCATTGACTACATGAAACACCATGGTATGGTCTTTAGTTACAGTGTGGGACAATGTACAACAAAAAGGAAAGCTGCATTGTACAAGGTTGTAACGGAGATGCTAATTTCCACCTTCAGTCGCAGGGCAGGTTGATGTAAAAATGTACAGAAACTACAGGTTACTAAGAACTGTCCAAACGTAGCTAACACATATGATTAAAAAGAACCTTCACACAGCAAGTTTCTTTTCAACAGTTTCTTCTCATTTTTGGCTTGCTAAGATGCATATGAATCCACACTGCTTTCTGAATAACCACAACAGAATAAGCGTTTTCTCTGTGTCATGACAACTCCCCATGCAACAACGGATCGGAAATAGCTCAGGACGAGATTAGAGTGTGAGGAGGCTTTATTAAGAAGGCCGTCCTCCTCTTCAGCTCCTCTCCGTCTCTCTTTTACCCATCATGCAGCGGAGGAGGTAGCAGCCAGCCGGATCCTATCAATTAATGGGATGTCAACAAGCACATGTGCATTATTCATGTGCACACAATCACACTCAAAAGGGCACCAGCCCCAGCTAATGATGCTATACAACTTCATCGCTTCAGAATAGGTTGTTTTTCAGCTCAATATTAGACATTAATTTCAAAATCCAAATGGACATGAAAATCAAGCTTAAGGAGAGACTGTGCAGGGGAATAGGACAACATCTTGAATATAGAGATATCAGTTACCCTAACCATGTTCTAAGATTGCATTTAGCTACATTTTTACTTTTTTTTTTATCTGTTTACGAGTTTGTCTTCTCTGAGCCTCAAAACACATCCAGTTTCAACTTTCGAGTTTTTTTTACGTCATTACAACAGCGTGTGTAGCATGTGTTTGTTACCAGGTTAGGTTAGGTTAGGTGTTTTTATTCGTACCCTTGGGTAAATTGGTTGCAGTGGTTAAGAAGAAATCAAACATACATGAACACAGTATAAAAGCACAGACATAATGGATTAATCAATTGAAAAATTACGCAGAGAGAGTTTATTTAAGATGGCAATAGCTCCTGGAATAAAACTGCCTCTATATCTTGGACGATATTTGGCAACGACCAGCAGGTATTAATGAGTTATAAATAGTTATTAATATGTCGCAGTAGAATTGGCTATGGTTTGGGCTAGGATCAGAAGACTATGGTTCGGCTGCTGGAGCTGTGTGATAATTAAGACAGGACTCATAGATTGGTTTTTAGTGGTGATGGTACCATATATTAAAGTGAAGAAAAATAAGAAAAAGTATTTACAACAACAAAAAAATAACTATAACACCATATAAATATATATTCTATATTTGTTTATTGAGTATGACACATTTCAATAATAGACCATTTTTAACCAGGGTTCCATGTGCTTACATTAGCATGTTGGGGTAAGGTAGCTTTTGTTGATTTCCCCATGTTAATTCCCTCTGCTGCCATTAGTGATGCTAACACCAATCCTGATCAGGAAAGGCCTGAGAATGTAATGTGGGTTTCAATGCGTACATTATTTTTAGTTCTAAAACATGAGACAAAAAGGCATGTTAAAATGCCAGTACCATTACAAATAGGCTTAATATGCATTATTTAACATACAATTGTTAGATTTAGTAAACAAATGGACAAGTTTCTTGCAATTTCATCAGCAATAGTTGCCATAGTGGTGTACCGTCCTAGAAACACCATCACAAAATAATAGACTCATATTCATTGTACACTCTGCTTATAATAATATATATATATATATATATATATATATATATATATATATATATAATATATATATATATATATATATATATATATTAATATATATAATAAACTATATATATATATATATATATATATATATATATATATATATATATATATATATATATATATATATATATATATATATATATATATATATATATATTTTTTTTCAGGTGGTCCATAATTAAAAGAAGACAACGTACGAAAAACAAAACACAGCAGTCAATTTAGTCCATAAGATTCGATTGATGGTTGTAGAGTCAGTGCTTTCTCACAGCAGAAGGGTAACTGCATGAGCTCATTTGAGGATTGGTCAGTGTCATTATAATGGCCTTTTCAGACAACTCCAGGCGCTGCATACATTTGTATGTCAAATGTCTTAGTAGTTCCTCACAGGTGGGAATGTGAGCTTCCACAAACAGCTGACTGGCACTATGCCACCTGGGCACGCGCGGCAGAAGCCTGAAGGCGTCATTATAAGCCACTGTGAGCCTGCGGAAGTTCCCACTTCCATAGTTCCACCACAGAGGAGCCGTGTATAGTAAAGTACAGTAGGCTCTGAACAAAGAGCACTTTACTTCAGAGGAACACATACTGAACTTTCTCATTAACATGTTAGCCTGGGCATACAATTGACAATATTGCCTCTTGAGATATTTTTCATACCGCCAACCATTTGTTAAAAAGTGTCCCAGGTATTTGACCTCTTTGGTGAGAAGAAGAGGCTGTTCACATAGTTTAAAATCAAAAATTAAAATTTGTATCTTCTTTACTCCTCACAATCATCATGTGACTCTTTGTGGGATTATACTTTATGTCATATTTGCTGCCTTACTCTGAACAGACTGTTAATAGTTCCTGCATCCCAGCACTGTAGGGGCTAATGATCACAAGATCATCAGCATACATGAGATGATCGATAATCCTAGGTCCACAGACACACTGTTTCACACCTATGTAGCTCTGTGGATAATTGATCAATATATACATGAAATACAAATGGCGAGAGAATCTCTTTGATTGCTTTGAGGCCGTGTGCCATATGAAAACAGCTTTGCTTTTCGTATAGTGATGCCAAGTGTATAGTGAGGTATTTTACAAATTCTCCCACTTAGAAATTATGGTGGTCTGAAATTTTTATCGTTGATAAATTTCCACTGTGAAAGACAGAATCTTCAAAAAATAATAATATTTGGAATCACATTGTATGATTTTTAAATAATTAATTTGTATGTTATTGCGGGAAATAAGTATTTGAACACCTGAGAAAATAAATGTTACTATTTGGTACAGAAGCCTTTGTTTACAATTACAGGTTTCCTGTAGTTCTTGACCAAGTTTGCACACACTGCAGCAGGGATTTTGGCCAACTCCCCCACACAGATCTTCTCCAGATCTGTGAGGTTTCTGGCATGTCGCTGAGCAACACAGAGCAACTCCCTCCAAAGATTTTCCATTGGCTTTAGGTCTGGAGACTGGATCGGCCACTCCAGAACCTTGATATGCTTCTTGCGGAGCCACTCCTTGGTTCTCCTGGCTTCGGGTCATTGTCATATTGTAAGACGCAACCACGACCCATCTTCAACGCTCTGACTGAGGGAAGGAGGTTGTTACTCAAAATCTCCCAATACATGGCCCCATTCATTCTCTCCTTAATACAGTGCAGAGACCCCCAAAGCATGATGTTTCCACCGCCATGCTTCACAGTAGGGATGGTGTTCTTGGGATGGTACTCATCCTTCTTCTTCCTTCAAACACAGCGAGTGGAGTTTATAAAAAAAAGTTCTGCTTTGGTCTCATCTGACACAGTGACTTTCTCCCATGACTCCTCTGGATCATCCAGATGGTCATTGGCAAACTTCAGACAGGCCTGGACAGGTGCTGACTAAAGCAGGGGAACCTTCTGTGCGATTCATGATTTTAAACCATGACGGCGTAGTGTATTAGTCATAGTAACCTTTGAAATTGTAGTCCCAGCTCTCTTCAGGTCATTGACCAACTCCTGGTCCTGATAGTTCTGGGCTGATTCCTCACCTTTCTTATCATCATTGAGACCCCAGGTGAGATGCATGGAGCCCCAGTCCGAGGGAGATTGTCATCTTTAGCCTCTTCCATTTTCTAACAATTGCCTTTATTCACCAAGCTCCTTGCCAATTGCCCTGTCCAGACTTGTGAAGGTCTAAAGTCTGGTCTCTGGGGTCTTTTGACAGCTCTTTGGTCTTGCCCATGGTATTAGTTGGAGTCTGACTGATTGTGCGGTGGACAGGTGTCTTCATGCTGCTAACAAACTCAAAATGGTCCTACTAATTTAGATTAATAAGTGGAGTAGAGGTGGACTTTTTAAAGGCAGACTAACAGGTATTTGAGAGCAAGAATTCTTGCTGCTTGAAAGGTGTTCAAATTCTTATTTGCAGCAATAACATACAAATAAATCATTTTAAAATCATACAATGTGATTTCCGCAGGGTGTTCAGATACTTATTTTCCTCACATTCAAACTACATTTAATCCCACCTTAAGGTAGGATGGTTCTTGCTTAAAATTCGTATAGCAGTTGAGGGGTCCTATTTTAGATGCATTTGATATACTGTAAGTGGTTCAGATTCTAGAATGAGATGATGTTATACTGTCAGATGGGGTACAATGAAATATTAATTCATTGTAATTCGCAATTAAATATTTAAAAGGTAAATTCACAACGGTTTAACCTCATGTTTTCTGAAAGTGACAAGACTCATTAACTTATTAAATGTATTATATAACAAAAATCGTCATTTTAAAAATATTAATTTTAGCTGCCCCCAGCTTTATTAAATATTATTGTCCTATAGAATGCTGTGATGTAATCTGAAAACCCAGCAGTAGATCTCGGCAAAATATTTTCTCAGGTGGTACTTGATGTGATAAGTTTGTGAGCCACTGGAGTAGAGGGCAGCCAAGTGCAGTTCTGTCGTGAAGTGCCTATAAAAACAAGGGGGGTTTGTTATTGGCCTTTAAATTTTCTCTTGTTCTTTACTTTGGCATCTCATGTTTTAGAACTTAAAATAATGTTTGTAATAAAACAAATATATGACTTTCTCCCTCATTAAATTTGTGTTTGTTTGTTTGTTTTTCTCCATGACCAGAGTAATTTATTACACAAAACACACAACAAGTTGGTGGAATTTGTTTTTGGTACAGAAAGGAATACTCAAGTTTTCTGTGTCAGTTACAGGCCAAACAGGCTACGCCATCTACTGACAGCAGAGGGGATTACCATGGGGAAATAAACAAAGGCTAGCTTGCCCTGATGTCCTAATGGAAGAATTAGCACAAAAAGCAATTTAAGCATGTATTTATTTATCTATTAATTATTAATAATTAGCACATACTGGCTTTCATGATTGGTTGGCAAAGTCTTGTGACATACATTCATAAATATCCATACAAATAAACAATATTAACCACACGCTTACATATGGAACCTAGCTAGATAGTTATAGCTAAAGCCTAAGGGAAAAAGGGACAAAAGAAACAAAAAAGGGTTTCCTGTGCGAAAGGGGCACTGCCGGTTAATAAACTCAAATCACATTTTCCAAGGTTTATCTTTATAACGAAGTTTCTCTCTTGCCTACAAACCACAGCTAACCACAACAGTACAAAATCACATTAAAACCACAATCTCCTCTATGTTTTGCCTCCCCAGGCCCTTTTTTGCATTATTGTATCACTATTCAATAAAATCATACATCCAATTAGCCTGCTGTTTGTTTGTGGCTGGGCTAAAGCTAGCGCCATGGGATGTAAACATTTAAGAACATCTGCTGCAGCGCCGGCACATGTTGTTTTCAGACGGAAGCGGGGCCAGTTGCAGGTAAGTGATTGAGTTTGTTAATTACTCCCTCTGGGCCCAATCGAGCGGACAAAATATCTGCCTCAGAAACTGTAGAGTGTTTAGGAGTACCCATAACGAGACCTGGCTTATGGGTAAAAAAAATGGGGTAAGGCCCCTTTTAAACAAAAAATGGCTGGGACATTGTGGCTCAAAATACAAAATCAAAACAAATGCACTCTTTTCTGGTAATGAACATTTTAGAGTTTCAATCATGTTCCAACATTTGACCGCATCAAAAATATACCTGGGGTTGTTTTTATCTTCATTCATGCTTGTTTCATTAGTCACTTTTAAGAGCACGTCTTCTGAACCTCACAAATCACTCCGTTTAAATGTTCCCGGATTGTTTATTCAATGATAAATATACAAACTTCTGCACAGTTTTTAAGTCCATAAACCATTCCCGGATAGGGCGACCACCTGTCCCGCTTTAGGTTGTACTGTCCCATCATTTGGGCTTCTGTCCCTCATAGCTACACTACTGAATGTCCCGCCTTTACATTTGAAGAAATATGCCCAGTTCTATTTAACTCGGACAACTGCATACCAAGCTATAGATAATACATACCGACCAAGATTCATGAGTTTCATTACGCATTCTTTTATTCTCCTAACAAAGTCACTATACAGAACGTCTGGACTTCCGGGTGCCTAACACTCGTTACTCGCGTCTTAATAATTCCGGAGAGTAACGGGACAGCCACAGTTTGCCAGTATTATAGACACAGAAAATGAATATGCATGAGCCTACAGGAAGTCCGTGTTGTAAAGCCGGATTGGCCCCGTGCCCATCTGACCTCCATCATGGTCTCCACCTTTTTCTCTTTGTCTGCTCGTGTAACCTGAGACTGGTCAAACCTTGGGGGTCAGAGTGGAAAAATACAGCACCACAGCACAAAGAGCAGCATAACATTGTATAATAGTGAATACATGTTCAATGCATTGTACAATGGCGAATATATGATCGATGCTAATATGTAGTTCTCTTCACATTGATTTTCCAAAGATGACAAACCCATACACTCAAGAAGGACTTTACGACACATCCATGCTATGGACGGTTTCATAAGACAATAAACTCACACAGACGTAGAAAGGACTGCGCGCACACACGCACACACACACACACACCGCAGCGTGTGCAGCGTGCCAAGTGAGACAACCTGACCAGAGTGTAATTAACCCACAGTAAATATTAGGTTTTTAATCAAAAAATGTATTTTAAGTTAAGGCACATTTCCTTCCAAGAATTTAGTTTCAGAAGTTAAAATGAACATGAGGAGGACAGAGGGAGTGAGGAGACAGGCGGATGAGGGGACAGAGGGGAGTGAGGAGGACAGAGGGAGTGAGGGGGACAGAGGGGAGTGAGGGGACAGAGGGGAGTTGGAGGACAGGGGGAGTGAGGGGACAGAGCGGAGTGAGGAGGACAGAGGGGAGTGAGGGGACAGAGCGGAGTGAGGAGGACAGAGGGAGTGAGGGGACAGAGGGGAGTGAGGGGGACAGAGGGGGAGTGAGGGGGACAGGGCGGAGTGAGGAGGACAGAGGGAGTGAGGGGGACAGGGCGGAGTGAGGAGGACAGAGGGAGTGAGGGGAGCAGGCGGACGTGAGTGAGGGAAGATGGAAGTGAGGGGGACATAGGGGAGTGAGAGGGGCCAGAAGGGAATGTAAAGGGACAGAGGGGAGCGAGAGAGGACAGAGGCGAGTTAGGGGAGACATGTGATTTTGTTGTCCATGAAACTGTGAAACATCCCAGTGAAGTATGAATCCAGAGGTGAGTAGAACTCAGTTACATTTGCTTTAAATTTTTATAAAAATGTACTTCTCTGAGTAGTTTACAGACCCCGTACTTGCCCTGTGCAGCCCACATTTACAGCCTGTGCCCCGTGTGGGATCTGACATCTGGGAAAGAGAGCCTTTTCTTAAGCTGCTCCTGCAGCTTGGAACTCCCTTCAAAGCAGATTTTTGGATGGGAGAACTGGTCTCGCTTGTTTGGGCTTTTAAATGTAACTGTTTTTATTTGTTCTTATTTGTCTCTTAATTGTGTAAATGTTTTTAGGATTTGTATGCTCCTGTGTTTTTCTGTGTTGGTGCTGAGATTTGTAAGGAGTCTGGCTGAGAAGAGCAAAACAGTCTATCCCCTTAATTCGAAATTATTAAAGACAATTTACCATAAATCTCCTTTTCAAAGAAACACAGTTAAATTTGACACTTAACACGCTAATGCAAATTCATTTTGGAGGCCGAGGAAAAAGGATTGGACACCTCTGATCTAGATGATGATGTTATTCACAATCAGTGTTGCCAGGTCTGCAGTTTTTCCGTGGAATAGAGCATACCGCCGTGGGTCAAACCGGTTGTGCGTGGGTTTGGTCAGAGTCATTTTAAATTTAAAATGTATTTATTATAGAATAAACCTAATGAAAGTCCTAATGTTCAGTGACAAATACAAGCTTTGTTGTACATGTAGTTTAGACCTCCACAAGGCTGTTCTGAAATGCTGTTTTCTCTCAAATGTTAATGCTCCTGGAGTTGTTTACTCCGATCAGAATCTTTCTTTTTAAACATGTATTGCAAATATCTAATTGCAATACTCATATATTATTAAAATGTTCAAGTAAATGTGTTGAGTTACACTACCACCTCCGCGGATACTACAGGGGGAAAGCGCGTGTGTTTTGTGACAGCTGACATCAAAGCCTCCATCTGACATTTTGTGAGACTTGGACTCACCACGTTTGACATGTTTACAGGCTCCGGGCGGCACCAGATCTGAGCCGCGCGGCGTTTAGGGCGGCTGTGGTACGGCACGAGCCCAGAGTTTCATCCGCCCACCGCCGCGCCATCAAGAGGTGAACACATCTGACGAGGGGAATCATCAAAGCCGGCGCGCAGTCACTCATGTTGTTTACTGCTCTGTACCAGTCATTTCCCTCCTTTCAAAAGAAATAAAATAAAAAGGCCTGCTTACTTTGTGTGAGCATTCTTTTTTGACTTGAGAGTGAAAAATGGCATTGTTCAGAGAAATGTAGTGGCTAAAGATATGGATAAGATTGAACATAACATGCATACCCATGAGGCCTGCTGTTAGCACTGGTGTTGTATCATGCCAAAACCACAGATGATTATAAAAAGAAATCCAATCAATCAATCCAGAATCCTTATTGCATAGCTCCATCGAGATAAGCAGGTCATTTATTGTTATCATTATATTTATTTAGAAAAGTTACAGGAGACATAATCTGCATTTTTCATAATAGCTGATGTAATTCCCCATTCGTCCAGGAGGGGTTCAAAGTTTCATTCACACTGTTTAAGAAATCAAATTGTTTCCACTTCCACCCGAAACTTATTTTCAGTCAGGAAATGTTTACTATACTCTCCTGAGCTCTGATTGGTCCTGCCCAAAGGGGAAGATATAGGCAGTTTCACTCTTACAATTTGAATTGTTATGGTCTTATTGAGGTCTGCCCGCCTCAACCTCAGAGCTGCATCTCATTAGCATTTGACTGGTTGGATTTCTGGAAAGGTTTTATGAGGATGATGTGCACCAAGGACAGGTTTTCTACCTTCAGCTCTTCTCCACAGTATTGCACTTAAAAACTGGAACATAAGAGGTTTTTGTATGGGACACAAAGAACAAGGAAAAGGTTTGAGGGTACAAAAGAGGTGTTCTTTTTGCTGTGGTAATGGCAGTAACAGTTAACTTGATAACCAATACCTGAGTGGTTCTATTCTAGTTACGGTACATACTTTAATTGGAGTACACTGACTGTAAACCTGCAAATAAGCAAGTACATGCAATATACAGTACATACATGTTAGTGTATGGCCCTGTTCTAGTCCTAGACCAGTCCTAGCTTAGTCCCAGTTTAGTCACGGTTTTGACGTGTGTTTGTGAGCAGTCCTAAAGTAATCTCCACTTTTTCTGTGGCGTCATTTTGAGTGAATTGTCGTTAGTTCTGAGAGCAGATGGAAAGACATGAGTAAAACTGAGTAATGCCACTATGTTAGGATTTTAACAAGCATAAATCATTTTTTCCAAAACATAACTTGATTTTACAGCTATTAACGTAGTTTTGTTCAATTTGTTCTCTTGTATAACTTTGTGTTTCATTTACATTGAAAACATATTTGTATTTTTACAATTAGTAATAATTCCAGCAGATATTTTATTTATAAACCGTGCTATTCATTTAAAACATGTTTTTAGTTCTAAGTGTGAAGAAGTAAATTAGCATAAACACCAATGAAATCTACTCAACTCCATAATCGTAATTACAATATTAGCTTCAGGCGACTGAATTACCAGCGGAGTCTTCTCGCTGCAGACGCCTACACTTTTCTTAGGGGAGATGTAATCAACATAATGACGAAGAATATATCTACTTTTCTTATATCATCTGTTTAGAGTATGGCCAAATATTATGCAAAAACAACAACTGATTATTCCCTTTGGAAAACTGCAGACATAAAATACAGTGTGGGTTTTGTGAAAACGATGTTTTAACAACATTTCTACATCTTAGAGCAGTGGTTCTGAAACTTTTCACATCAAGTTCCACCAAAGAAAAATACTGGGCTTTCCGAGTACCACCAGATCCAAACCAAATAACTGGACCATTCCAGGCCTAAAATAGGGTTAAGAAGGACTATACTATGGTGATTTAAAGGACATATATTATGCAAAATTGACTTTCTTGAGCTTTTAACCATGTTCCAACATTGTTCCCTCATCAAAAACATACCTGAACATTCAGGCTTGTTTGACGAATCCCTCTGAGCCTCAGCAAACACTGGGGGTTAAAGTTCACCAGACTCGTTCTGACCATCCAATCACGTTCATTACAACTGTGTGCTTGCATTAGCATGGCAAGGCAAGGCCAGGCAAGTTTATTTGTAGAGCACAATTCGTACACAAGGCAATTCAAAGTGCTTCACACAACAGGAAAAAATGCATTAAAATCACAAAGACATGGCAGAAATCACAAAATAATAGTTCAAGACATAAAAGAGAAGAGTGCAAAGAAAAGCATTTCAGTCATATGCACAGCCAAACAAAACAGTTTTAGTTTAGATTTGAACATTGCCAGAGTAGCGGCCTGTCTCACATCCTCAGGAAGACTGTTCCAGATTTTAGCTACATAAAACTGAAACAGCAGATTCCCCATGTTTAGTCCTGACTCTGGGCACCAGCAGGAGGCCGGTCCCTGAGGTCCTCAGAGTCCGAGATGGTTCATATGGCACTAACATGTCCGAGATGTACTTTGGTGCTAGGCCATGGAGAGACTTGTATACAAGCAGAGCTGCTTTAAAGTCTATTCTCTGAGCCACAGGGAGCCAGTGCAGAGACCTGAGCACAGGACTAATGTGATCGTACTTCCTGGTTCTAGTCAGGACCCGAGCAGCAGCGTTCTGGATGTACTGCAGCTGTTTTACAGCTCGTTTGGAAGAGGCCAGTGAGCAGGCCGTTACAGTAGTCTAATCTACTAGAGACAAACGCATGGATAAGTCTCTCCAGGTCTGGTTTAGACACTATACTTTTGATTTTGGCAATGTTTTTTAGATGGTAAAAAGCTGCTGATGTTATTGATCTGACGTGGCTGTTAAAATTCAAATCTGAGTCCATTATTACCCCCAGATTTCTAACTTATTTATTACCATTTTTCACTTTTATGGTTTATTTTATTATAATTTTCATTTATGTTTTGTTCTGGGACCAGTAAGAACAAATTGAGGACACTTTGTTATTTTGTTGTCGTTTAGTGTTCGTGTAGCACTTTATTGTCCATATAACCAGTGCCTCGGAGCTCAGAGGTGAATCTGACACTGCTCTTTCCTGGCACCACCAAAACAATTATATTTTCATTTGTGAGTTCTCAAGGTGTAAATCAAACCTGTCCACGCATCGTCCATATAGTGTGAAGTGAAGAGTACAGGTGACAGAACACCACCTTGTCTCACCCCATTTATCACAATGAAGTGGGTGCCTGGATAAAAAGACAATCGTTTTATAATATTTTTTTTTTCTGCTGCTCTGCCCCTCCCCCAAACACCACGCTCAAGTACTTACAGTAATATAAACCAGCTTTGAGCATGAGCCAGGCTTTTCTGCTCATCTGATCCCAAAGATAACTAATCCTATTCTGCGTTTCTATTGTCACTCTGAGTACAGTGAGAAGACTCAGCACGAGCACAGCCGCAAATCTGAAAGCAGGATTAGGCTCCAGGCTATTCTACTGCCACTCTAAGAAAAGACATACAGGATAAATGCGATTGAGAAGTCATTTGTTTGTAAATGATGGCATTTGTAACTGCACCGATTTGTGGTTATAATAGTTTCCATTCTCCAGTAAAAGAACGTGTAAGAAGAGGTTTTCAGTTTTGATTTAAAAGAAGCAGCAGAAATATTAAATGACATAAGATTCATTTATTGATCCCAAGAGACAGCAAACACATTCACTCTGAAGTCCACTCAAAATAATAAAAACTATTTATTGCATCAGCTCCTTGCAGTTTGTTAGAATTTAGCACAGCACTCAGATACAAACCATTTGAAACAATACAACACTCCCAGAGTTAAGAGCCACATTCACAGTAAAGCGATTTAAGTGTGCTTTTGGTGAGCAGATCTCATATTCAACAGGAGAAAAGGGTTTCCAACTTTCTGGTGGAGTTTTGCCTGCCCATCATCAATTTATACAATTCAAAACAACATCATAAAAAAAGGTCTTCATTTTTGACTATTTGCATGTACACTATTCATGCTTCTGCATAATAATAGGTTCTCACACCAAAAGTCTAATTAAAAAAGTAAAAGTACTTTTCTGAACTAGCATTATGGACTTATCATTATGATTATTATTATTATTATTAGTAGTAGAAGTAGTAGTATTAGTAGCAATAGTAGTCAAATGTATAATGTTTCAGTCTCTAAAAGATCTTTTTTGAGTGCGAGCTGAAACAGTTTGTGGCAATAGTTGCTAGGTAACCGTTCTTGTTCCACCTGCTTATCTCCATGGAAATAGTATTCTTTTCCTGGAATGTTCCACAGTATGACATTAAATTGATCTATCTGGCATTTATTCATTTTGTTATGTTATTATAGTTCTAGAAAGTTTATTCAAAACAAGCAAAGATTTTTGCTCATGACAAATTCACAGCCAACTAAATACATCTTATCCTCACCTCTTATCTTATAGTGCACAGCGTCTTTTTAATTTGTTTCCAGTCCACGTGAAAAGATGATAAAGGTTGCGAGCGATCTTTTTTCTTCCGCGGCTCTAAATCTGAGTGGCAGTTGTGGGTCGAAAGGATTTGTGGTGCGGAGAAGGTAAGCGCTTATGGAATATAGATGTGAGAATGATGATGGTGGATTTGAGGATATTAAAAGGCGGTGATGGCAGCAGCTGTAGTGAGTTACACGCAGTGAATCAGAAAATCACAAGATATAAGCGAAGTATATGAACTTTGAACTCTGCAGTGCGTAGAAATGTGTGAGGGGAAGAGATACCACAAAATAATTGGAAGTGAGATAATAAAATCAACCTTTTAGAGCTTTTATCCATGTTCATCAAAACCATCATGCACAAACGTGAATAACAGAAGAACGGATTAACAGAAAATTAAAGTAGAAACTTAGACCTTTATGGACATGTTTACATTTCATTGTAGCGTTTTTTTTTGTTTCAGTTGGAAACTTCTGGATCACCATGCTGCTCCCAGTTTCTCCTCAGCTTTTTCTGCATTTATTCAACTTCTCTGCAAAGCCTTTACTGTGTTGTAACATGTCTTTATGTAAAGCTTTGGCTTTGGATAATGTTAGCTGCATTATTCACTGAAAATAACACATTTTTGGTCTTGACACAAGTCATCCGGTGAGAAACAAGGAAAGAGCTGTTTCTAATATGTGCTAGCCTTTTTTGTTTAGCATAGGCTCAACACATAAGTTAGCATCAGTGTAAACACAGCGTTTGGTGAAAAATTATAATTTTCTTTTTATATCTGCATCCTTGCCTGAGTCTGCGTCCTTTCTTTTTCAGTAGACTCGTTGTGGCTTTGCCTTAGTTAAAGCAAGCCTGACCCATTGGGAAGCTTGTGTCCTAAATTTAGGGGACAAACTGGGACCCCCCCAAGACAAAATTCCCACAAACTTATTGTGGGAATTTTTGCATTATTGCATTTTTTTGGACAGTAAAAATCAGCGCTTACTACAAACGTAATAACTCCCCCAAAAAAGTACCTATATAATAATAAGCTGCGACTTTCACTTTTGCGGCCTATGCCAATGGTGCAGCTAATTTATAGATTTGTACTGGCTAATGGCCTCTAGGGGGGCCCTGGCATATATAGGTATATATATATATATATATATATATATATATATATATATATATATATATAGAGAGAGAGAGAGAGAGAGAGAGAGAGAGAGAGAGAGAGAGAGAGAGAGAGAGAGAGAGAGAGAGAGAGAGATAGATAGATGTATAGATAGATAGATGTATAGATAGATATATATATAGATATATAGATATATATAGATATATATAGATAGATAGATAGATAGATAGATATAGATATATAATATCAAATAAATTATAACAATTGAAATAAATACATTAAATAAATTTAAAGGCATATCTTTCACACACACATTTTTGGGTGTGAAGTTTACATAAATACTGTAATTACCACTGCTGTTACACAGAGGAAGAAACATTTCTGAGTACATTCTCTCCTGTAGTGTTGCCTGTTGGGCTAAATTACAGGGCATCTTAAAAAGTCCCTCTCACACAATTAAACTGTTTTTGATTATTTCTCTCTATTGATATAGTTCGCTCCATATTTAAGTAATATTTCAATGAAGAGTTGTATTTTCCTAAACTTTGAACATTTTCATTTTTCCAATGCTGCAGTAATATTTTTTTTTAGAAACAAGTGATGAGAATATTATTTGCCATCCCACAGGGAATCTTACTCTACTCACATTTTGAATCTGGTGTCAATATAATTCTCTGCTTACAAACATTTGAGAGTAAATGTGTTTTCTCGCAGTACCAAAAGGAGGAGACAAGTGGACACACCTAATATTTGGACTACACCTACACAATAAGGTCATGTAAACCCATGTGAAAAAGATGGAATAAGTGTGCTCCACGAGAGAAACCTGCAGCGTCCTGAGTTTGAATCCGGCTCTGGACAATTTGCTGCTATGTCCTTCCCCAGTCTCATCCCCATTTAATGCTGCACTGTCCTGTCTAATAAAGCCTAAATTTTTCTTCATATTATTAATAACAATAATAATATTATAATATTATATAATAAATATACAATAATTAATAATATTATATATATATATATATATATATATAACAGTTACATACACATTCATATGTTTAAACAGTGACATTTTGTAGTCCATTACAAATGTAACTGTACATTGTCATAAGAGCAGTCAGATCCTCTGTGATCGAAGCTGTCTCAGGTGACTATTGCCATTGTGTCCTTGGGCAAGACACTTAACCCAGTGTCTGTGTGCACTGTTGTGTGAATGTGTGTGTGAATGGCTGAGTGGTTCCTTGATGTAAAGAGCTTTGAGTGCCTTGAAGGTGGAAAAGTGCGACATAATTGTGACCCTTTACAATTTTGCAAGGTATTATTTAAAATAGTATTGAAAGAAATGTGATCATTTCTAATACATTTTTGAAATACATTGTTATATTTAAGTTATCTATACAATGAAACTGAATTACAGTGGAGATAAAGGACGTCATACCGACACGCACCACTCAATCAACCTAACACAACTGCACTACACACTCTGTTTGTTAGAGGGCGGAGCTATGCAGAGGGCTTGTCTACAGTCACTGAACCTAATGTGATGTGATGTGTTTTATTGAAATAGGTCTTCCTATTGAATCCATAAGTTTACTTTTAGAATTTCAATGGGAGATCCAGGGCATTAAACCATCAACCTGGTTCATAAAACAACTTAGGTTTGATTAACTTTTATGATTGGAGAGACCTAATGAACATTTGAGGATCAAATAATCACTAGGTCTCTATATACTAGTATCAAAAAAGGTTTTTTTTAATGCCACATGTAGATGATGTGGCCCATTTTTGAGGTAATGTGGTCTAAAAATCCTAGGACTAGTTTGTAAAAATATCAGGCAAATTAAATTTGTGTCACAATTTCAGTCCAATATGCCAACTTCCTGTTTGTTGGGGGCGGAGTCTTTGTTTAACTCCTATTACTGTCTCAAATTATTTTAATTGGCCTAAGCCAAAAATGGGTGGCAAAATTCCCATACTGTAAACTTACAGGTTTACCTGACGTTTGGGATTTCAAGTTTGCAAACTTTCACCAAGAAAAATTATTATGAAATTAAACAGAGCCTTTTAATACCAGAAAAACCCTGGATCAAAGAAGCAATCGAGATCAGGAAACAAGGCACCTATATATCCTACCCTGTGAAAGCCCTGCCCACAGGGCGGGACCTCCTGATAATGGCCCATTGAAACTTAACTGGGATGGGACTATTGTTCTATTGTTCCCTGGCGTTTGGCTGCCTCACCTTGAGTGCCTGTTTAGCATCAGAATGCCCCGGGCGTCTCCAGGGTTTCAGCAGACCATTATAAACAACTGGAAGGTTGAATCTTAAACCTCCATTACGATTTAAGGAAGGATTCTCTTTTTAACAAAGATGGCCTCCTGAACTCCTCTTTCAAACAATCTTTTCTCCCTGCTCAGAACCTTCCCCTCACTGTCTTCAATAGAGTGGTTTGTGGCTTTGAGATGAAGATGTACGGCGCTCTGGGGTCCTGATCTCGAGTGTCTTCTGTGTTGATAAAGCCTCTTGTGCAGTGGCTGTTTAGTCTCCCCTATGTACCAAGAGAATGGCTCTTGGATGAGAGTCGAAATGTAACATTTTTTCTAAAACAGAGTCCAGATGACTACACTCCTGGACGAATGAGGGATTACACCGACACTTTTCCTAACAAGAGTAAATTTATTCTACTAACTTAAACGGATATATTTTGAAACCTGTCACAAGAGATGAACTGTCCAATATAATAAAAGTAACTTTTGAGCTTGGATCAATGTTTTACAGAGCTTTACTGTGAAATCTATAAACAGTACATTGCTGTGGGACCAGGGCACTGCGGGTCGAGTGTAATAAACCATAAATAGTTTCTTGTTTAACTGTGCTTTCTGTCCATTACTTTCCCAACATCAATTTACTTCACTGTAGCAGCTCTCATTTTACATTGTCTCCCCTGATGTTAAATTAATGCACTAATGTTGGATTGACGAAGCACAAGCAGTACTATCGATCGGAAACAGACTTCGAGGTAGTAGAAACTTAACACATGATTTATTTTAACAAAAAGTTTTTGTTCTTCTTTTTTGAAAATAATTTACTTTCATTAAAATAAGTAGTTTTCCCTCATTTTCAAAAGCACACACAGGAGTGTAAAAAGCACTCAAAGCAACTAGTCAGCAGAAGGAGGAAACTATCTGGCTCTGCATCTTATCCTATATACTCAAACTATCTATACTTATCCTTTTTGAGACCCCTTAATAGTCAGAAGAATATCCCCATATTGATCTCCACAGTGGCAGCACAATCAAATCCGATTGTTCAAACTATGTTTATAACCAAATGTGTCTGAAAACTCTTTCCTTAGCCTCCTTTTTTATTGGTAACGTTGCTGGCATCAAAAACATTGTAGAAAAAGATTCAGTTGTTTCATCTGGACTAAACAAAAAAAAGACGTTTCGACTCTCATCCAAGAGTCATTCTCTATCTGTGAAACAAGTCTGAGAAGTCAGGTTTATATCCTACTCTGTGAAAGCCCCCACAGGACGGGACCTCCTGATAATGGGCCAACTGGGATGGACCTATTGTTCACTGACATTGGCAGTGGAACACTCCTGGACGAATGAGGGATTACACCGACATCCAAAACATTGTCTGTTTAGGATTGTATATCATAAGATATTGCACTATTCAAGTGATGATCACTGCGATCACACTTATTGGGGGACCCGCAACCAATTTTCTTCCCTGAGCGGCCTCACGCCACTATCACATCTGTCCAAGTCACATGGTTTATTAAAAGACTCAAATTACAACAGTCATTTCTGTTGGATTACTTTTAATGAAGTGATCTGGCTTGTTGTATATACAGAGCTGAATATTGGTTTATATAGATTTTTTAATCAATTTCATGATCAGCACTCATTTTGTTGAGTACAGCGTGTAACTAGATAACTAGATAAATGAAAGATAGATGACTTTATATCATACTGTGGAACCTTCCAGGCAAAGCAAGGACAATTTTATGAGAAAATCAGGTGAAGGACACTCAATGAGAAAACTTACATAGTGCTTCTTTCAACATCAAACTGCCTCATTTCACCTGAGGAGCCTAATGTTCTGTGCGCTTATAGCCTACTCTCTGTGGCCCATTTGTGGACCCTCACCCACTGTTTGAGAACCACTGCTGAATACCACTGAATTTTTATCCTACTCTGGGTGGAACCTCCTGATAATAACCTGTCCTGTTTGTTTATTAGTTTGCACTGTTTTAAGTTTCCCAACAAATCTACAGCCCTGAAATGGGCCACAGTAATCCTATTGTTAGCTGCTGCAGCTCCTCATCGCTGATGAGTACCTGATTAACATCTGAATGGCCAGGGCTGATCCCGCCCCATGACTTCAAAATGCTGCTGCTTTGTGTATGAATTGTGCTCTACACATACACTTGCCTTGCCTGTACATTACTGGTAGACTGAACCTTAAGCCTCCATTTCTGTTTAAGGAGGGACACTGTTCTCACAAGAGTGGTTTGTAGCTTTAAGATGAAGATGCACGACGCTCTGTGGTTTCTGTGCTGATAAAGCCTCATGTGCAGTGGCTGTTTAGTCCCACTGTGTGGCGCTCTTTACACTGCATTGGATAGAATACACTACATTGCTCTGTTTTTGTGTAGGCATCTTGTCCTTAGGATGAACCAGTCTCTGTCTTAAAGTTTTGCCTGGTTTAAACAAAAAGGAATTTTGTGCTGTAGAAAATCCTTTGTAGTTTTTCAGATGGACCAGACACATAAGGGAGAGAGACTCTATTCCTTCTTGATTCTGTTTCCCCTTTGTCCGTTTTTTTTAACTTTTTATTGTAGAGGATGGTTGGAGTCTACAGCACAAGCTGGGTGGGATCAGATCCGTACAACACAGAGCCCAAGAAGTGCCCACCAGCTCAGAAGGCAAGAGGAAGGAGGAAAAACACGTCCGGAATGCTCTCTCAGCCTGTGGTTACCCTGCTTGCAGTTTCACAGTCTGTGAAGTGACTGTTTCGCCCTTCATCCTGTCACACCTGGGAGAAGACACTCAGACTTCCCAAATGCCACACCTTGAGCCACGTGAGCCATTAGCTGACCAAAGAACTTATTTCCATAGCAACAGGCTTCAAGCAAACAGAGGCACCTGTGGTAAATGCACTGTGAGGACGATGCTCTGGTGGTGACAGAGAAGAAGCTTTCAGAGCAGCACAAACAGTCCAAGGCTGAGCAGCACAAACAAAGGCACAAGCGTCTCACAAATATGGGATTTGTCCATTCAAAAGGTGTAAAATGAGATATTTTCAACACTGTAAAACCTATTAATTTATTCAATTAGAGTTGGTTTATTAAAATACACAATCAGTATTTTTCTGATGATAACTTCAGTGCTGTGTCATTTTCTGGCATTTGCAGATGCAGAAGGCCCCAAATAGAAGGCCTCAATCAGCTTCATCTCTGTTCTTTTCTGCAAACACTTACAGCTTTGACTGACCTGAGTATATCATCCACAATTCCCTCTGCGGCCCGAGCCTCGTGAGTTGCACACGTTTTCTATTGTCTTTCTTGCCGAATTAGCATCCCGACAATGGCACCATTTGAACCCCGCTGCCTGTCTGCCTCTCCTGTTAGCTCGTCAAAGCTCGTGTGTGGGCGGCTAGCTCCAACTTCTTCTCCACCTCCTCTATCTCTCCATCTCCAGCCTGCAACCCCAGCCAAGTCCTGTCCTCCGCGCCTGCAGGACCCTGGGCTAAACACAGCGCTTTTCCATCACCGTTGAGAGGTCAACAACGGAGCCTGAGGGCCTCTCTCATCAACTCACCCAGACGCTCGCTATCATATTGATTTTTTAATTTCTCCAGACTTCAAACGTCCCACAGTCAAGCCACGTTGGATCATACATCCACGCTTTATTTGCTATCCCATAATAGTACGTGTGTGTCTCCGTGTAGAGTTGTTTTAGCAAGAAGAAATGCGTCAGAGCCGATGAGCTGCCCACAGGTGTTTGGGCGTAATTAGTGAACTGCTGATACAAATATACTGTATACATATGTAAGACTTTCTAGAAAAAATGGAAATGGTAAAAGGCACAAATCCTTCATTCGCGCAAGGTTGATTAATCCTGGTTAAAAAATCCATTCCCGTGTTCTTAATCTGTGACGTGGCTCCAGTAATCTCCGGCGCTTCTTCTTAAATTCAGAAATCATCACAACGCTCGCTCTGAGCATTTCTCCCGTCAAATCAAGATCGTTACAACTGCTTAGCCTCATTAGCCTGTGGATTGCCTTCGATATTTTTTTTCTCTCTCCATCTGCATCCATGTAGTTCCGTCTGCTGATTTGCTGCTGGTTCTCTTTCCCCGCTGTGTCATTGGTTATTTTTGTACGACTGATCGCACGTAGAAAGTGGGCGGGAGGATAGTGCAAGTTTACAATTTCAGCGTTTACAGTTTCAGCAGCAGGTCTGATCTGCTCATGGACAATAAGGCTTTTCCCACATCATTTATTATTATTACACTGTATTTAAATAGTTCTTCATCATTTATCTGACCCTTATGGGCGTTTCACCAAGTACAAGGCACAAACATGGAGCAGATCGACTGGAGCAAACGGACATTTGGGACAAGTTCTGCAAAACCAAGGAAGTTATGGACAAAGACATGATAACAACAGCCCCATCTAAATGTTAACATGAATTAAAAGCTAAATATTGTGAATAAAAGTTCTGTATTTTGTGGTTGGCGGCGTAGCAGTGGCTCAGAGAAGAGGTTTTATTCATTTGTAAGAGCTAAAGCAGGACTACTAAAGCAACAGAACTCACAGCAGCTCATTCTTTCTGAGGTATGCAAGGGCACTTTCTTTCTAAAAGTCAGCTGGTCCACAACCTACATTTCCTGGGCTGAAATAGGGGTCCCAGCACGCCCCTGTCAGTAATCATAAATAATCGTTATACATAGCGTGTTGTTTTTTCCCCTCACAATAAAAGTAACATGAACATTTCATATTGTGACATTACTACCTATGACCTCACAAAACTGGACAGTATGAGTGTTTTTCTAAGGCTCAGAGATGAGGGTTTAGTAAACAGAATTAATGAAACAATCGTGAATAATGCTAAGTACAACTCCATGTATGTTTTTCATAAAGAACAGAATTATAACATTGATAAAGGTTCAAGAATGACAATTTAGCATAATGAGGAGCGAGTTCTTTGACTGTTTTGTTTCAGTCACACACACACGCACACACACAAAAATGTAATGTTAAATGCTGAAACAAGTGAGATAATAAAAAGTCAACTAATTTGGTAATCATATAATCCTTATTTGGATTATACACGTGCTTCAAAAGGCCATGTGAGAGCGACGAGGTTTTAAGACTCAAACTAAACAGGAATTACAACAAAAAGACAAAGTCACTTTAGCTTAATCTGGGTCAAATTGAGTGAAAATACAAGGCTACAACAGCATAAGTCAATAAAGCCCGGAACACACAAGGATACTCTGATTTGCTTCTCCTTGACTTCGGTGAGGCGAGACCCGAGCTCTTCATGTTTGTGGTGTCACATCTGTGTTATGATAACCAGAAAACATCACCGCTGCAGCAGCCGAGCGGCAGGAGCAAACGGGGCGAAGAACACGCGAGAGACAATTATTTCTCACCTTTCATAATGCTTGAAAGTTCTCATCCATGTCCACAAATGACACCCAATCCTCAATACATGGCTATTAATCCAGTTTTAGCATTGTTTATTTTTTAAGCCCTTTGGCTTTATTTGACAGGAAATTGTCGAGATTCAAACCCGTGGCAGGCATGTGTGCTGTCCACCCAACCACGAGCAGCACAGATTTGGTGTTGTTTAAACATCAAAAAGGGAGAAAAAGATTGCGTAGATCCTCACTTGGAAAGTATTTGTAAAGAATGTAGACGCTTACAAAAGGTTCAAATTGCAGCTCACAAGCTAGTATATTATAACATCTGCATTTATGCATATTTATTTATTTTCTGATGTTGGAGGAAGGCAGAGTGCACAAAGCCGGGTAGAGCTGCGGAACTCAGTAATTACACGTACTGTGCATCAAAGCCTGAACGCCCACCTCTCCCTGGCAGCAGACCACCAGGTAAACCAATCCAGCCAATCAACTTCTCGTCTCTGCAGGGCCTAATCGAGCTGTGATTACCCCCACTGGTAACCTAACCACCCACCTCTGCCTATAAGGTGGGTGGTTAGATGTGGGATCTCTAACGCGAACAAAATGGAAATCTGTAGGTTAAAATGACATACTTTTTTATTTGCAATCTTGTGAAGTTTTGAAATGTCTGTGATTGTTTCTAAGATTATCTCTCAATAGGTTACATTTATGTTCTAGAATTTCAGGTCAACATTTCAGACAGAGCCCGTGTAGGAGAAATATCCTAAATTATCATCCGTAAATGCTAATCTTGTCTCCTGGCACCCCAAACTTGTCATCATAACTTAACATTTTGAAGTGTACATTTGAGGCCCAAGTAGTTCTGAAATTGAGTGGGATGGCGAAAACAGTCTGTCGTGTTCCAAAACGTGTGATAGTGGTTTGCCTCCTTGCAACCACAGTTTCTCCAGCAGTTAGCATTTCCATGTGAGGAAAACACATTACATTTTTCCAAAAGAACCATTTATTTTTAATATATATAGTATAGATATAGTGCATTCATACAATTTAGATATTATTCCTCATGAATGTTTTAAAACAATTTTCAGTTATAATGGTCATTGCTTTCTTGAATGTCTTCAGTATAATAACTTTTGTATATACCATTTACAATTTGGTTATCCAGATCTTAAATCTCAGGTCTGTACAAAACATTGGTCAAAGCCAACAAACTTTTCTCTTTGTTTAGTTTGTTTGTTTGGATTAGCTCTTTCCAGGTTGGAAGCACAGATTTTACCCAGGGATTCCTTCCATTGAAATGTGATATGTAAACACTTATAATCTCACAATGCACCTTCAAAACAAGATGTGTATTTTTATGGATATATATTTTTCCTAAACAAATGAACTACATCAAATAATAGCTCCTGTTTGATCCGACCTCCTGGTGGGCTACAACACCAGTCTTTCATGATTTGATCACGTGCTTGAACCTAGTCGTGCAATTATTAATTCATGATCATGTTCGGACCAAGGTATACCGCATTTTGGGCCAAAACAAGCTGATTCTATTCTATCTTTAAAAAGTGAATGTTTTTTACTTTAAATATGCAAGTGCAATGTACAGCCTGGCGTGAGGCTTTTTGAATATTTGTGCTGAAACAATGAAAAAGGATCATGGAAAGAACACGGAGCCAGATGTGAGGCATCAAACAGAATGGGTGATTTTGCAAACACAGTCCAGCAGTGTTCGTAAAGCAGATGTGGTCAGGGTGGGGGAGGTGGTCTGGGGGAGGTGGTCTTAGTCTCACGAAACAGTTTGCTTATGAGACAAATATCATCAACGAACAAGGGGAGCAGGTGTTGTTGCGGCGTCAAGATGGTGGTGCAGTTGTTATTACGTCTCTGATGAGAAATTGTTACATTTGCAAGAAGTATAAATCATAGAACAGGTCCTATTGATACCAAGAAATGTTGAGAAAAAAGCTATCTCCTTTGGCCTGCAGGTGGAGCAATGACAGTCATGGTATTACAGCATTCCAACAACTGAAAACTGAATTTGGCTAAAGCCTTCTGAAGAGGATTTGTCCATGAGAATGCTATTGTTAGATTTTTTTTCATTTTTCATTTTCAGTATATATCCTAATAATTGGAAACAGATGTGCATAGACCTTATATTATATTGCTGTATTCTTTATCATGTCAGTATTCTTTCTTCCAAACTTCACTTTGTGCCACAGTATGTGAATGTAACATCATTTTTTACTCAATCAAAAAATTAAACGGCCCGAGTTTTACACTAATGAGAAACAACAGTAAGTAAAAGATAGCTAACTGTAAACTAATTACAGGGGCCAGATTAAATGTGAGAACAAACTATAATTTCAGTTTTATAAAATATTGGGAAATTAAACATTGCTCATTCATTTTCTACCACTTGTTCCCATTAGGGGTCACGGGTGACTGGAGCCTATCCCAGTGGCTTTTGGCCTTAGGCGGGGTTCACCCTGGACTGGGACCAGCTCGTCGCAGGGTTAACACAGAGACACACAGACAACCATTCACTCACACTAACAACCAAGCATGCAATTCTGAAGTATTATTGTACTACGACTGATGCAGAATCAAGTAATGTAGTTGACACTGTCTGATATCAAAGCTGTATTATATGACTTTTTTTTTTTCTTTTTTTTTAATCAAACCTTTTGATTTAAAGCCCCATTGTGTAATTTTTTCTTAACACACAAAGCATGTTTTATTTATCTATTTATTTAGGTTAGGTTTTTATTGCAGCATCATGCGTGGGTTTACACCTCCACAAACCCGGAATCAGAATCAGAAAGAGTTTATTGCCATTGTCAATGAACAAAATTCACATAGGAACTTGTCTCAGCATTAAGGTGCAACATAAAACACTGAGCAATAATAAAAACATAGTATATTGTTAACCTTATAAACCTATATAAACCTACTTGGCCTGGAGGAGGAGCCTCCCACTTGTTTCCACTGTAAGCATAACATGTATATATGAAAATGTTCATATTTTCATATATACAAATGTTCATATATGTTTTAACTTTGTATTTCCATGGAACCATGCCGGTTACTTTCTAGCTCCAAAAGGTCCTACAGTGACCCTTTAAGATTTAAAAATATTTTAGTTTTGACATTATTCACATATTTCTAGATTAAACTGATATTAATAATTAAGCATAACAATCTTACTTTTTGTCCAATTGAAGGTGTTTATTGCTTCAAAAAGTGGACATAATATGCAAAATACACTGAGGGATTCCTCTCCACAGATCTGACCTGTAACTTGGCTTGGTGACATTAACAACTTGTCTCCATAGAGAGTACGTTTAATTCTATACAGTGGAACATTCCTGTTACAGTACTGACATCTCCATGGAGACAAGCCTTCCACCAGAGAGGTGACATAGTGCACCTTTAAACACAATAAAACGCCTGTGTGTGCACTGTATGTAAATAAGGGTGTCTAATTAAACCTGAGCTCTGTTCAGGTTTAATTGGCTGGGCATACATTCACATTCAGAGCCGCTGTAGAAATCATAGCAACAGCGAACCAGACCCAGTGTCACAAATCCCTGTGATTGTGTGTGAGTCGGCGCTGTGTGAAAACGAAGTACCTGCGCCCGAGAGCAGAACCCCGCCTCAGGCATGTCCACGCACCCTACCGTGTCCTTCTGCCTCAATTAACATTCGCTCCTTTGGTTTGTGTGCCGCCGTGACACCTCAGACACCCAGACAGGTCCGCCACGTCAAAGCTGCTCGTTATGCAGAAGGACCAGCCCACTGTCCCCGAGCCGAGCGCGCGCTGCAGCCAGGAACAAGGACGCAAAGTGACGGGAATTCAGAATGACTTAAAGCCGAGGTCACAATGCCCGTGGTTTGGGAATATTTGAATGTCTTTAAGAGTTTTTATACTTATACTTTTCATAAGAATTGACACTTAACTGTGATTGGTTGAATCCGCCTGTCACTCACTCACGCTGAACACTTCGTGGGTCTGAGGACGGTGACAGCTCTGCCCTCTGCTGCTGAGTTGTGGGTTTTACTAGCAAGTCTTAAAACAAAGTATAATAATAATAATCATCATCATCATCATCATCATCATCATCATCATCATCATCATCATCATCATATTATTATTATTATTATTATTATTATTATAATAACATATCTATAACAGTACTTTTAATCATTAAAAGTACTGTTATAGATAATAATAATAATAATGATGATGATGATGATGATTATTATTATCCATAACAGTACTTTTTAACACTAAGATAATATTTGGATTTCCTAATTGTGAAATAATGTATTGTCAAACAAACATTTGCCAAAATTTAGACGCTAAACTCCGCCCTCGGAACAACATCTCTAACATTGAGGGAGTCCCTTTATGGTGGGGCTATGCTAGTAAGCATTAGCCAACTGGCAGTCAGTTACAGCAGAAACGTCAGTTAAGAGGAAACGTCAGTTACAGAGGAAACGTCAGTTACAGAGGAAACGTCAGTTACAGAGGAAACGTCAGTTACAGGAGTTAAATACGATCATGTTCCAGAGTAAGAAGTCAAGCTCAGTTACAGAGGAAACGTCAGTTCAGTTACAGAGGAAACGTCAGTTATTGCGGAGCAGCAGAGAAGACGTTGTTTTTAACTGTCAGAGAGGGGGAGAGGACATTCAGAACCAGGATTCCGCAAACTAGTGTGAACGAAGCAAAATATTACTCCAGGTGTGTTTTTGATGAAGGGAACAATGTTATAACAAGGTTGAAAGCTCAAAAAAGTAAATTTTGCATAATATGTGTCCTTTAAGTGGTGTCGCCGACTTGGCTGCAGTAGATAAGGATAAACACTAAAACTTCTGTCTGAAAATCAACTGCTCACCTCAGCTGAGATGTTGCTTACTTATGTTGGCTAAAAGTGTGGTTATGTTTGATGTTATGCTGTTTTTAATTAGCAATCATCGTTACAAAGTTTTGTGCTAACACTAAACGACTAGACGTCTCTTAGCGTCGTTCACAGCGGCTCGGTTCTTTGACCTGCTGTAGGACAAGTGTGGACTGACAGGTTATTGAGTTTGGCTGGTTAGCGCACTCTGAGTTCTCTGCGCATGTAAACGTAGTGACAGACAAACGCTCCTGCTGCAGGGCGGCAGAGAGGTGGCGCCGTCACACACACTCCTGCACTGAACAGCTGAGCAGCACTCACAAATATTTCCACTCCACTCATACATAGTTACCTATATCTGCCAGTGTGGCTCGAAATCAATCACAAACGCCACATGTTGCTGTGCTGTGTTTGTCGTACATTATTATGTCAATGAACAGAGTTACTTTGTTTTACCTGTTAGATTTCAAGTCTACACAGGCCAATACCAAATGTTGCTTTTTTGCCTTTTGAATGCTTATTATAGATATATTTCACCAGACATTGATATCAGGAGCTCATCAGCCTATTGTCTTTAATGGCCTTCAGTTTCAGGCACAGCAGCGATAACAGCAGGTCCCTCATCATGTCCAGATGAAGGCACTGAGGATGTGACTGTGAGGCAGGGTGAGCTCCAGGAGCCTCTTACAGCTGAATGAGCTGACTCAAGTGTGGTTCAAGCATGTGCCTTTTTTACTAGATAAGCTATTTTTGTATACATTCATGCATTTATTGTGATGAAAAGATGAGAAAGAGGCTGTTGAGGAGAGAACAGAAGTGGAAGAGGAAGAGGAGGACAGACCCATGGCCAGAGAAGCGTACTAATAAACAGAGGAAAACCAGTGTTCACAAATATTAGCCAAGTTGTTGACAAATACAAATTATAATCTGAATATTTGGTGTATTTTAATAATATGTACCCAGACTTGTGGTGCCTTGCCTTGCCTACTGTACACTCAACACAGAAGTACAAATTACACAGTTATTGTTATACACTGAACAAAACTATCAACGCAACACTTTTGATTCTGCGCCCATTTTTTATGCGCTGAACGTTTTCTATAAACACAAAAGTCCCATATCTCAAAAACTGTTCACAAATCTGTCAAAATATGTCTAACTGAGCAATTAATAACAATAATCCATCCCACCTCACAAGATGCTGACGAGATCGCATGAATATTGCACAGGTGTGCCTTAGGCTGGCATAGCATAGAGCTAACATAACTAACCAGACTGATATCTGTAGCACTCTGAACCGATTTCTACACATTATCAATCTGGAGAGGCTCCTGTCGATATAGCTCAGGAAGAGGAAGGACTGTCATTGCAGTTTTAGCCAATCAGAGCAGCCAAATGCAGTGATATTACAACTGGCTAAATAAATGTGTTGTATCACATGTGTGGGAATAACTGTAAATATTGTATCTCTCTTTTATACATTCATTTGTATTGCATTACTTTGTGTGCTTAATAAACTATGTGTCTTGTGCTTGGTACGTTGTTAACAAATAATAATACAGAAATAAATGCAAATCGAACAACTCAAGAGGCTAAATTTAGTTTGAAAACTCAAACCTATTAACAATCCTGATTACACAGCGCTGCATTTGACAGAGCCGCACTGAATCACCATAGAACCAGCAGACTGGAGAGCTGCCCGGTGGTGGAGCGGTTAAGGCGGCAGCACACATGCCAGGCTCCATGTGCAGCCGGCCGCAAGCTCAGGAGTTTGAATCCCGACTCTGACAATTACTGCATGTCCTCCCTTCTCTCTCATCCCCATTTCACGCTGGGCTGTCCTGTCTTCTAAAGCCTACGGGCCAAAATATCCTTAAAAAATAAAAGAGGCAGCAGACTGGCACCAAGGCGCTCATGTAATCATTTGATGAAATATAGTTAGTGGTTTTATAAAGCGTCACCCACGTCTCCTTCATTTGTCCCCTGCTTCTAACAGCTGTTAATGCAGTTCCACTTATTGGAGAATGAAAGCTGCATTAGCCAACCTTTTCTCTTCTGAGTAATTTATTAAATCACATTTATACATCCACAGGCATGCCTCATTTCCATACACGATTGCTTCTCAGCCGTAAAGGGACAAACACCTCCGACTATACCATGAACGGTTTTCTACAGTCAAATATGTCATTTTAGGAGGGACGAATACAGGGTTTATTGCATGTTTCCATGGCAATAGACAAGTTTAATGCCATACTGTGGCACATTCCAGGGAAAGGAATATCTCCGTGGAGACAAGCGGACCCTCCACCAGTAACAGCAGTAACATAGAGCAACATTAATATTGCAGTCAGTCATGTGTGTCCCACTCGTTTGCTCTGGTTCTCTAATTGAAGTGATAACATGTTTTTAACTGTAACAGATGTTCACACACAATTTGTATTGCTTTCAAATCCACTAGCTCTCCACATCCTGGCTCCATACGTGACATGTTTTTCAGTTTCTTTTTGTCTTCCTGAGATCTCCTCTGCTTGTGTTTCCCTGGTTCCAGTCTTCATTCTGAACCCAGGCTGTGAATGTTTAACAGCAGCACAACATCTCAATTTGAGCTTCTGAAATATTCACTGCAAGATCCTGCAGAGTTCTCACAATATGCGTGCCTGCTCTCACCACCTGACCAATGTTCGTGAATCCAGAGTGAAGAGGAGGCTACACCAATGCTTTTGATTGGGTGTTTTTTTTTTTTTTTACTTTGGTTGGGAATGTAAGATGACTCATGGAACTTTAATAGCGTGTCCTGGGGAGCAGATAAGTAGAAAATAAAATCAGACCTAAATAGAACCTTGCAGCAGACCAACAGGTGATATGGGCTGAGGAGGAATTAATACCATTTTAAAGAATAGCAGTATTCATTAGTGATGCATGGGTTGTCTTTTGACCCGCGCATCAGAAATGATCATTTCATTGCGGTGCGGGTTGGGGATGGTTTTAAAATGCTGCAGTGGTACTGAACATGTGTCTTTGCATTTATTTGAGTCTAATTTCAGTGCTTCATTAGTTTCGTGTCTTTATGATTTTGAGCCGGATTGTGTGTGCGTGAAACATGCAAGCGTTTTGAAGCTTAACAAGTAGAGGATGAATTCACAGTCCAAATTAAGCTCCATTGCATTTCAATATGCAACTTTTTAATGCGGGGCAGGTTGAAAAATAGATTCTGTTGTGGCTGGTTCAGACACACACAATTTAATATAAATATTTTGGTCGCGATTAGACGGGGAGAATTCGAAGTCTGGAGATGATTTATGGACTTAAAACAGCAGAGAAGATTCTCAGAGCCACGTCAAAGATCAAGGAAACGTCAGTTATTGAGGAGATTCAGACGAGTGTTTTTGATGCTCAGAGGGAGGACTTTCTGACCAGGATTCATCCAGTCTAGTACAGGGCTATTCAACTTAATTTTCCCAAAGGGCCAGATTTCTTTGGGGCCCATGGCTCTGGGCCGGATTGGCTACTAACCAGGTGTGAACCAGGAATCAAACCAGGTCTAAAGTAGTACTAATCCAGAATTAACCAGAAAAACAAGAAAAACATGTTGTAATATTTGAGAGATAGGTCGTGGGCCAGATCAGATCGTTGGCGGCCTGATCTGGCCCCCGGGCCTTAAGTTGAATAGCCCTGGTGAATGAAGCTAAATGCTACCCCAGGTATGTTTTTGATGAGGAACAATGTTAGAACAGGGTTTCTATTTATTTTGTGTCAAATAAACATTTGACACAAAGGCCTTTCTAAACATAGTGGTGTCCTCTGACACATTTCATGAATACAAGTTTTAACAAGTCAAAGATTATCCATCTGTAACTTGCTTTGAGTCTCAAGATGTTTTAATAATAATGTTTTGGCTTGGTTAATTCATCCTAGGAACCACAAATCAATCAATCAATCAATCAATCAATCAATCAATCAATCAATGTGTATTTCTAGAGCACTATTCATTCAAAAGTAACTCAAAGTGCTTCACAATAGTAAAAACATATTAAAATCACAATATAATATAAATCACTAAGACAAAAATAAAAGCATAAATAATTACATAAAAAATGTATTTGAAATGAATGAGTTGTAGTTAAAAGAACCCAGCTGAAAAAACCGTTCTTTGGCCTAGATTTAAACATTGCCAGTGTGGGGGCCTCAGGGAGACTGTTCCAGATTTGAACTCCATAAAATTAAAATGCAGATTCCCCATGTTTAGTCCTGACTTGGCACCAGCAGGAGGCCGGTTCATGTTTAGTTCGGACTCTGGCACCGCAGGAGGCCAGCCCATGTTTAGTCTGACTCTGCACACAGCAGGAGGCCGGTCCATGTTTAGTCCTGACTCTGGCACCAGCAGGAGGCCTGTCCATGTTTAGTCCTGACTCTGGCACCAGCAAGGAGGCGGTCCATGTTTAGTCCTGACTCTGGCACCAGCAGGAGACCGGTCCATGTTTAGTCCTGACTCTGGCACCAGCAGGTGGCCTGTCCATGTTTAGCCCTGACTCTGGCACCAGCAGGAGGCCGGTCCATGTTTAGTCCTAACTCTGGCACCAGCAAGAGGCCGGTCCCTGAGGTCCTCAGAGTCCGAGATGGTTCATATGGCACTAACATGTCCGAGATGTACTTTGGTGCTAGGCCATGGAGAGACTTGTACACAACCAGAGCTGCTTTAAAGTCTATATCTTTTTTTTTGTCATATATATTTTTAATTATAAAAAGAGTAATACTTAGATGGGCAAAGCTTTTTTTCCAATGCATCCACAGTGCATATTATAGAAGCTTTTAAACAGTATAACTTATCATTTACATTTACCATCATCAGGATGACATTAGTGCTACAGGCGTCATCTGAGCTGGAGCTGTGGAGATGAAACAGGATTTGCTCTGGAACTTCTGCTCCCTGGAGGTCCAGAGGTGCCAGCTTAGTCGGCTTCATGATTCTGCAGGTGGTATGCACCAAAAGATCCATAAACATAAACCAGAGCCAGGAGCAGAGACCTTGACCCTGTAATTGTGACATGTGACACAATAACAGAATATGCTGCAGTGGTGTATTTTTTTATTTATATTTGATTTAATACTAATATGTCATGCTGCACAGGTACAATGAGAAAAAAATAAAAAACTTATGGAATGGAATGGAGACCAGTTTAGGAAAGAAATATTTGGTTTCATAATATTCAATAAAACTACTAAGGAATAGATCATAAAAAGTTGCAACACCTCAATCTAGCTATCTAAAGTGGCCCATAGGAAGTGTCTCATGAGGAGGAAGATGTTCTGATGAAGAGTAGGCGACCAAGAGGGGAACATGCTCCAGGTTGAGTACTTACCCAGAGTTCATCACCTTTAGATGGGTGTCCCGTGCTTCAGTCTTAATGAGAGTCCACTCCAGGCGTCGCTGTGAGGTAAAGAGAGCTCAGCCTTAAGCTGCATTCTGAGCAAATTCTCACCGGACACCCGAGTTGGACATTTGAAGGTAGACGCTTTGGACACGTGTCCAGGACCACCTGGACACACGTACTAAACTCACCAGCAGAGATGTGTCCGAGGCGTTCAGCGCACATGTGCAGTGGAGTTGTTGTGTTTCCCGGTGTGGCTGTCCTCTTGGTCCAATAGCAGACCAGGCTGAGAGAGTGGTTTTGTGTATTAGCTTAACAAAGTCCAAAAACTGAGGCGATCGGCTCGGCGGCTTGTCTGGGTCCACCAGATACTTCAGAAGTGAGCAGAGTTGAGTGAATACATCTCGCTCCCCACACAGCACAGCTAAATTCCCCGAGTGGGACAATAAACACATTGTCCCACTCGGGGAATTTAGTTTTCAGCACTCAACAATCCAACACAAGTCAACAGACCTGTTTCATTTAGTTATTCTAGATCAACTGTGCGTCATAACTATACAGCAGACAAAAGTATATAATGTCTTTTTAGATGACACATATGTTAGGTCATCATTTTACATTTTGTTCATTATAAACGGCTTGTTGATCTAAAACGGCTTTGGAAATAGAAACAGAAATAGGTTAGTTGACTTTCTGTTGACAACTGCAGAACTGATAAGCCTCTCACAGTGATAAGCCCGCCTCTTCATCAAGTGATAACCCGCTCTTCACAGTGTAAGCCCCGCCTCTTCATAGTTTTAAGCCCTGCCTCTTCACAGTGATAAGCCCAGCCTCTTCACAGTGATAAGCCCCGCTCTTCACAGTGATAGCCCCGCCTTCACTATCATAGCGCAAGTGATAAGCCCGCCTCTTCCAGTGATAAGCCCTGCCTCTTCACAGTGATAAGCCCCCGCCTCTTCACAGTGATAAGCCCCGCCTCTTCACAGTGATAAGCCCCGCCCTCTTCACAGTGATAAGCCCCGCCTCTTCACAGTGATAAGCCCGCCTCTTCACAGTGATAAGACCCGCCTCTTCACAGTGATAAGCCCCGCCTCTTCACAGTGATAAGCCCCGCCTCTTCACAGTGATAAGACCCGCCTCTTCACAGTGATAAGACCCGCCTCTTCACAGTGATCCCGCCTCTTCACAGTGTACATTTCATTTGTTACAAGCTGCAAACCATTTACATGTTTTGGCTTTGCAGTATTTTAGAACCCCGAGTATTCATTTTTCAAATACTCACAACTACAGTAGAGGATGTGGGCGGGGATAGGGGATAGGTGAAAACAGGAATTTTCAGCGCCCTCGAGCCTCAGTTGCAGAACATGCAGGAATCAATCATAAATCAGACGTTTAGTAAACTAATGATGAGGAAACACTGTTGTAACGAGGTTAAAGGCTCATTCAAGTTGATTTAGCAGAATATGTCCTCTTTAATTATGAGGGGAAAACCAGTACAACTTGATTAAATCTCTTAAAAGTCCATTTTGCACAATAGGTCTCATTTCACTACTTCCACTGCTATGATCCAGGCCAACAATAGCCTTCAGAAGCAGCTAATTGGACCCAGCAGTGTTGCTTAGTAGCAGCAGGGTCTTGTTCCTGTTATTATTCCTGCTCTGTGTGTCCATTAATGATGACACAGTCCACCAAAGCCACAAGGCCAGGCTGAATCAAAGCACAACAAAACGTCAACATGGCTCCTACCTACTCCTGGTGCTGACCACTGAACCACTGAACCTCTGAACCAGCAGTCAGCGCCATAAACCAGCCTTGCATTATTGATAACACGGGCGTCTGTGGCTTGTATGTCTATGATCTGATCTGTCGGGATTTTACCAAAAATCAATATCAGAGAGGCTGAGCTGGTGTTCACTTTCATGTTCATCTGCAAGGCATCCCAGGGGTGTTAGATTTAGAACGGGCCCCACCAACCACTAGAGGGTCCCAAAAATGTAATGGGTTGGGTTCACATGACATCATGCAATTCTAACCTGCACATGGCTCAAAATTGAGCAGGTCACATTTCTAATTGTGCATTTGTTGACTTGGTGTACGGTTAAAGGCACTGTTCACAAAGGAAACAAAGCTTGATTTTAAACTCTTTGCAGCAGTCCACATGTATTCTTCACCTCCGAGTATCGTAATTAAACCCCACGATGAGTTTATAATCACTTATCACAACTTTCAGCGATTCAAAAATTACAATGTATTGTCATTGTCATGGAAAGTATTTGTTTAGAGCATTATATACAGTACTGCGTTGTTTTTACGCAAAACAAAGTGTATGTAAATGTAAAACAAAGAGCAGTTTACCATGAAGCTAACAATAAAAAAGGTCACGTTTAGAAAGCACTTTTCTACCTCCAAGGCACTCAAAGCACTTCACTCACCTCAATGGAAAGGAGTGAAAAGATAAAAAAGCACAAACATTCTGTAAGTGTAATTTTTATTTAGGGATCAATTTGTAGGAGATATGCAAATCCAGATGCACGTCTATTGATTATAGCCTACAGCAGACTCTGTCCCGAGACCCCTGTTCATCTCACTCCTTTAAAGGACACATCTTTTTTTGGAGCGTTTTACTATGTCCAAATATTGTTCCCTCGTCAAAAACATACCTGGAGAAACATTTAGCTTCATTCACACTAGTTTGATTAGTCCTGGTAAGAAAATCCTCTCCCCTCTGAGCGTCAAAACAGTCTGCTGTTTTTTAAGTCCATAAATCATCTCCAGACCCTGAAGTAAACGGTCCAGCTGGAAATGCGCTGAAGTCATGAATTGATGTTTGTTAACTGAGTGTAATTCCCTCTGCAGCCAGTAGATGGCACCAAAACAGCAAAGCTCCAAATGTAATTTTGTTAATTATAAAACAATTTTGTTTTAGTTCTAAAACATGAGATGACTAACTAAAGGTACTGAAGAGCATGTTTAAAGACTGAGAACAATAGAAATAATGCATCATATTTGTCCTTTAAATGAATTCACCAAGGCCATTTAGGAGCCATCGGTCAGGACTACCTTCAGTCGAGGTTTTTTACCTATGGTGCATGTTTTGTGTTGATGGGGGAAACCGGGGCCCCCCAGACACGGGAAGAAACATGCAAACGCCACGCGGGACTTGAACCTGTGACCTTCTTTTTGTGAGAGGCGAGTGCAAGCCTCTCTGCCGCTGTAGAAAGTGCTAATACACCGAAAACGATATTTTAGTTTTTTTGTGTTTGTTTTCAAGTTAACAGTATTTGTATAACAGCATGTATTGTAGTTGTTTGTGAAATACATCCACAAAATATTGCGGAATATTTTGGCAAGAGAAAGATTGTGCTGAGCCCGACACAAAGTTAGAAGCATCGCAGAGATTTCCTCTGGATACACTTCAACCAGAACGACTCTTGTATTGTGAAAGGAATACAACTAGTGGATGTGTTTTATGTGGAATCATTTGGACCAGGGTTTTGCCTTTTGTTCTGGTACTCCATTGTGTCAGCCATTGTTCACAGTTGGAACAAGCTATTTGTAGCTAACAGCACTCCGGGCTAAATGAGAATCGACAGAGAATGAACCAAACAGCACTCAGCAAAAACTGCAAAACAGATAAATTGTGCCTTTGTGTTGAATGTTTGTAGAAAACAGAGAATTCCCCCAATGCATCCTTACCAGAGAGTTTTCAGCTCAAAAAGGAGAGGCAGACCAAAGTGCACTTCTGGTAGAAAAGCAATACAAATCCACAAAAATGCTGAAGTAAAACGCTAAAGATTGTATCAAAAGAAACAATCCTCATGGATTATTCAATTTCTGCTCTGATTTGTATCACGCACATTAGGTCAGTGTTTTCCCCCTCCTTTTATATACCACTGAAGTCATGGTTGAATAACTGACTTATTTGATATTCTCACATCTAAGTCATAAACTGTGAAGGCTACATTGTCCAAAATAATTTAAAAAAGGCTGAATAATGGATTAGATTTGAGCTTCAACACTGACTACAACACTGACCTTGAAAAAAAAAGTGTATCTGAAATGGCCATGTAGAATTGTGCATTTATCAGTCTTTGAATACTTTTGGAAATCTAACTTTTACATGATATGAATTCAAATGCTATGTGTACAGTTAAAGAAGTTAATTTATGTGCGCTGCTGGTGCTCTGAAGGGGAAGGCAGTTTAAATCAGGCTCAAATGTGTAGCTGTTTCCATTGATTGAACCGTTGATTGAAAATGTGAGGAGGAAAGCACAAGCGGAGCACTTTTGTGATACTTGCATGAATTGTAGCTACATCTGAGGGAACGCCCACTAACAGACCTCTGAGGGAAGCAATCCATTCATTTCAATGTAGAAGAGCTGCAAGAGAAAACACAGACTTTATTATTGTCTGAAACACAAGCAGAAGAATCATGTGGTCAAACGGCGCCTGTGGGCTAAATGCTACCGCGATGCTAGCGACGGCTGCTGTATTTTAACAGCTACAGAACAATACTTTTACGTTTCATGTCAACAGCCTCCACTAAGACACAGTTGTGAATTAGTTAGTTAGCTAAAATACACATGAACTGTCAGGAAAATAAAATGACTAATCCTAAATCTGCAAGAATGAAACAAAACACCTACTGGGTTCTAGGTAGGGTTCTGTATTATGGGTGAATTGCATTTTGTGTGAATTGTGTTATAATAAATAAATGTTGATTGATTAATATCTCGCACTGATCAATTGATTTTAAATTAAATTCATTTTTTTTTCATTAAGCGCAGTAACGTTTCTGCGTCCATGGATATGCAGTATACTATTGCTTTGACTGTTGTTTGTGCTTTTTGTACTTCAGTCTTTATCTGAAGGGACAATGCACAGAGAAATGATGTTCATAAAAGACAGAGATGTTCTGTTTCCATCTGCAGTCCCTGGTTTACTGGAATTATACAATGCAATTACACCCACTCAACAATAAGAACAAGTCACAAAGTCCACTCTCTGATCCAAACAGTCTCAGGATTTGTCTCATAACAGTTCTCATAGAATATACATGACCTACCGTTTCCACAGTGTCGTATTAAATGTATCAATCTTGCATTTATTAAATTGTTCTGTTCTTATTTGATTTGACTAGTTTTATTGTTAGGACTAATAGAGTTAAATTGAGCTATATTTTATTTATATTTGTTTCTGTATCTTTTACTAGTAAAGTGTGACGCAGATACTTGGAAAACGTGTTCATATGAAATGTAGCTTTTCTTAATACAGCAACTCTTCTCGTTTGTCCTCATCTGAGGTCACGACCTAAAGCCACGCACCTGCACCAATCATGAATCAGAGCAGATCAGTGCGAATCAGAGCAGATCAGTGAGCCTGGAATTCAACTCAAATCATGCACATTATAAATCCTACAGTTAAGGCACAGGTGTCCAAACTATGGCCCGGGGACCAAATGCGGCCCACAGATACATTTTAGTCAGCCCTCAGGTGCTGATTCCACTACATGCAGCTGCTCTTCACTCCTGCGCTACGACCTTTACAGCAATTGGACAGTATGGATATCGAAGTATCAATACATCGATACAGACTCAGTCAAATTTGACTAGCAATACTGCTATTACAATATCAATACAAAGTAGCACATGTAAGACATTTCTTCACTCTTTTGTGTCAAACACTCCAGCAGCAGATTGGTCTGATCCATCTGAGTCAGGTGTTCCGCTTGTCCTTTAGAGCCTTTTTATACATATATTTACTGAGACACCTTCAAACATAAGTTTGGACCAGTTTCATGTCAAATCCTTTGTGTGTGTGCTAAAGAGCGATCTCATGAAGCACATGATATGTCTAGAAGCAGTGAGAGGCGACTGCACCGTCCCGCTCAGAAACGTCTGTTCAGCCAAACCACCTTTTCTGTCCGAGCTGCTCATGAACGCGTCGCTCCTCTGCGCTACGGCATTTCCCTCGGTGAAAAATGTTTGGACACCCAGATCTGGGGATGTGACCCTGGGCACCTGTCACAAGCTCTGACGGAGGGGTCACATGCGGAGGACAAATTTCCCCGACAGTGACAATAAAAGGTATATTCACACTTGTCCTCATTTGATCCTGGATTGAGCCCAGATTGAGTCCTAATGGTCTATTTAATCCTACAGTTTAGAACTAATCTTGATGTGGTGATCGCGCACCTCTTTGAGCCAGTAAGACAACAAAAGTCATAACCAGAGGATTTACCTTCTTCGGTCCACAGCAGACTTTTTTAATCAAAGCTGATTCCTCTGCCGTGGCATGTAGGTCCTGCATGCCTGTAGCTCTTATCTGCAAAGTTCTGAAGCTGTGCAGGCCTCCTCATGTCAGGCTGATTTACAGACCTCTGAGCTCAGGTCTAATCTAATGGGAGGGTCCAGGGCTGAACTCAAACCACATTTGACCACAAAGTTGTGCATCTCTGTAAAATCACAAGTTTTGGCAGAACTTTTCATCCTTGGAATGGCCCTTTTATAAAGTGAATTATAGACGTAAAGGCACATGCACTTAACTCCTGTGTGTTCCCTTGTGCTGCTCTGCTCAGACATTATGTTCAGTTACTTGAGTAACACCAATAGACAGAATTTACAGTCACCTGTTGTTTCTATGCAGGTGTTATTACTTTGCCTGAAACTGGAGGAGGTTAGACACTGACGTGCTGACAACAGCCAGAAAGGAGCAATTCATGAATCAATCCCATTTCAGCCCACTCTGAGTAAACTATGATCCAATAATGTGACTATTTGTAAGGCAATGCTGCTGTTGCACAGTACAATGTAATAAAGTAATTCCATATAGAACAATCATGATAAGTCTATGCAGAACTGAAAAATACAAAATACGCAGTCATTCTTATTGTATTTCCTCAGCAGCTGCCACTCTTGAAGTGTAAGGAGGAAGAGGCCAGTTTCCTGGTGAGCTGGGCACAGAGACATCCACAGCAGCAGACCACCCTCCAGCCGCAGCTCGTGGAAGCTGTGTGTGCTGACAGACGCTGTGCAGCAAATAAACGCTGCACAACCGAGGCAATCAATAAAGGAGCAATTGAGCCGAGAGAACTAAATAGGATTGGGAGGAAATATCATCATTTCTCTAAGAGCTGGTTAAAAAAATCAAGTTCAGTTTTCAAATGACTCCTGTGTGATTATTTACTCATGTATAATTATAATTATGAGTCATTATATAGTGGCACAAAATGTATCAGTATTATGAACACTTGCGTTTCTTCTGAAATGCTGCAGAAGTGAGTGAGGGTCCACTCTAATGCAAAGCCATGTTATGGAGCTCTCCACTGGCCAGTATGACATGGCACACGTAAGGCCGGGCAACAGAACATGTGGGACTGGGTCTGATTAAAGTGAGCCTCTGCTGCTTCTTATGGGTTGGGGAACCCAAGTGACCACTGCTGCAGGAGGACCACTGTCACCTGCAATGTCCCTGAAATGGTGAGTGATCTTTGGTACATTACAGTTAGGGGTTATGAAAGGTGACTCACAGAGAAGCCAGCTGTCTCTGACCCAGGCCACCGTGCCACCCAATGTTGGAGAGACAGATTATTTGGGTATTGATGCCTTGGATGTACCGGCTACTGATAGAAGTTGTCGTTCACTCTTGGTGCCCTTATTGCAGAATGTATGCAAAACTTCATCTTCATCAGCTTCGAAGAATTGGTTCTCCTCCTGAGTGGGTCCAGCTCCACCGTGTATCTGCAAATTGAGGCGCGTCCGCCTGTCCGTCTGAGGGAGTCGGATTTCTCCTTCACTGTGGAACTCCTAAAGGTTTGGTAGTTTTTCCTGGCTGAGAAGGAGGGTCTAAGGACAGAGGAGCTTGGGACATCTGTCTAAGGACACAGGACGCTGGGACATTTCCAAGTCCCTATGAACATCGTTTATTTTGTTTTCCACTGTAGCCCCTCGAGGGCAACTACTGTTGTGATTTTGGGCGTTACAAAAATAAATTGAATTGAATTGAACTGGTGACAAGATGACTCTAAAAGATAGATCAATAATATAAAAAAAGGGCACAAATCGATGAGAATCGTGAGATTCCCAAACTGGCCAATTTAATTAGCAAACCGATAAAATGATCATACCCTAATAATAAGTTATCAAGCATTCACATGTGCATCTATGGAAAATGTTTTGACATTTCCTTAGGGTCCAGAGCAGGTTGAATGTTGAAAAGAATTCCATGCAAATTACTGCACATTTACATTGATGAGTTGCTTGAAAAACAATGGGTTTAATTTGCCCAAAACGGTGTCCACAATAATGCATACATTGTACGGTTTAAAGGTCTCCAGTATCTCAACTCTGAGCCATTTCCATATTTCCTCCCTGTCAAAAAGTTTTCTGAAAGCCACACCACAATTCCTCCTTGAAATCCCTTCCTTGTCGGGCACAAAAGATGAAGCTAACCAGTGTGCCCTGTCAAACGCCGGCTCCTCAGACGAGAGCCGCGCTGCTCCCACAAGCCCATTCCCTCGGGCTGTTTGGTAAAAGTGCTGCGTTTGAGGAGGCTGGCCCTGGGTCATATCCAGACCCAACACTGGAGTGCACACACACACACACACCCATCAGCGAGTCCCCTCAGACTGAAGCCTAAATGGCGCTCTTCCCCTGGGGGCATCACGGCTGTTCTTCCCCCTCCCCTCGGCATATGTGGATCAGCTCTGAAATCAACCATTTGCAAAGTCAACATATGTGCAAAAAGACAACTAAATGATCTGAATTATGGGTTACACTTTATATTGACTACAGTTTAAATAGCCTTAATAAAGCAGGAACAAAGACTTAATTCATAATGAAGGCAATGCAAGCTATGGCAAGTTTATTAGTTGAGCGCAATTCAAAGTGCTTCACATGTCAGGAAAAATGCATCAAATACCACAAAACAGTTGAAGACCTAAAAGAAAAGAGTGCACATAAAGTCCTTTCAGTCAAATGCACATCTTCAGAAAGACTGTTCCAGATTTTAGCTGCATAAAACTGAAACGCACATTCCCCATGTTTAGTCCTGACTCTGGGCACCAGCAGGAGGCCGGTCCCTGAGGTCCTCAGAGTCCGAGATGGTTCATATGGCACTAACATGTCCAAGATGTACTCTCCATGGCCTAGCACCAAAGGCTAGAGACTTGTACACACGCAAATCTGCTTTAAAGTCTATTCCCTGAGCCTGAAGCCAGTGTAGACCTGAGCACAGGACTAATGTGATCGTACTTCCTGGTTCTGGTCAGGACCCGGCAGCAGCGTTCTGGATGTACTGCAGCTGTTTTACAGCTCATTTGGAGAGGCCAGTGAGCAGGCCGTTACAGTAGTCTAATCTACTGAAGACAAACGCATGGATAAGTCTCTCAAGTCTGGTTTAGACACTATACTTCTGTGGGACAAAGACGATGATTTCAGAAAGTTGATCTGAGTGTTGTCTACATAATTGTGGACACATTTTCGCTGCGTATAAACTGACTTAACGGCAGCATGTAGAGGTTGAATAGAAGGGGTCCTAGGATTGACCCTTGGGGTAACCCACAGGTCAAGGGCATGTGGTCTGAGACACAGTTACCAATTTCAGCATCGTACTTCTGTCTTCCAGATAGGACTTTAACCAATTAAGGTTCAGTGCCAGTGATGCCCATTTTGGTTATGATTTGCATTGTGGAATTTATAGCCTTTTTAATGCCCTGAACTTTGTCATTAAAGAATAATGCAAAGTCATTACACTTGGATGTGGAAATGAGTTCTAACGGCAGCTGAGCTGGAGGGTTTGTTCATCTGTTTACTGTGGCAAACAGGACACGCGAGTTGTTACTGCAGCTTCCAATTATTTGAAACCTGGAGCTTTGACGTGCCATTTTCGTTCGGCCCGACGGCACTCCCTTTTCTGTGCCCTGACCGAATCATCGTTTCTCCATGGCGCCTTCTGCTTATTTTGAACAGTTTTAGCCTTCATAGGGGCAATGTGTGAGAACATTCAAAACACTAGATGTAACAGAGTTCAACAAATCATTTACATTAGAAACATGAGACATTTTCAAAGTTTATCATTTCCATAAACAGTTTTCCTGTGCTGTCATTTTATGTGTCTCCTCCGGACAACTGCAGGACCAGCTGGTGTTTGGGAAAAACAGACAGGTCAAAGAAGACACAGAAATGATCAGACAGAGCAACATCGACCACATTGACATTTGAAATATTAACCCCTTTGTAATTAGAAGATCTAGAGAGTGCTCTCTGCTGTGGGTGGGCCACTCACGCGCTGAGTAAGACCGAAGTTTCTAGGACAGCATGAAGCTCTTTAGCATTTTCTGTCACAGATGTTATCAACATGAACATTGAAAGCACCTGTAAGTTCTAGGCTTGTATAAACAACAACGAGTATGGATGGAGTCTGTTTCAGCTCCATTTGAAAGGATCCATACTCAAATATTGAAAACACCCCAAAGGACAACCTGTGGGTAACTATTTAATCTCTAGAAACTGCACACACACCTCTCCCTTTTTGTTTTCTCGTGTTTCAGATTCAAATTTAAAGTTGGTCTATTAGAACTACATTTCCCGTGTTATTTTCAAGCCATGTCTCAGTGAAAAACATACAAATCAAGAGATTAAAAGAATAAATACAAATACTAATAAAAATATATTTGTTAAATAAGAATCTGATATTGAGACTAGTTTCATTGGGACTGGGCATTATCTTTTCACAGGGAATGTGAATCAAATTTCTCAGATTGGGCTGTCTTTCTGTCCTCTGTCCTGTCTGTGTGATGTGACCACAGAAATAGCACTAGAGGAGGCTGTTGCCACACAGGGGCCCGGGTTGGTTTGACTTTTATTACCACTATAAGTCCCGGCAACGCTGAGACCCAGTGCGTCCTAGCTATAATGAACAAATAATTATCAAGAACGCTTAGTACCGGTAACTAACTTAATCAACAACTTAACTTCTAACTCTTTAACTAAGTAGTTGCTAAGCCTGTATCATCTTAATTAACTGTGTTTATGTTTTATTAAACTAAACAAAGTGTAGTTATTGTAAAGTGGTACCAGTTAATCAATAAAATGTAAATCTTTCCTTAAAATAACTGTACATAATAATGAGAAACCGGAGGACATAGTGAAGTAAGAGTGAATATAAATTCTAATGATAACGAATTTGATTTACACATTATTCACTCCAGATCTGATGGTTAGCTCCGAGGATGAATAAAAAACTTCACCTTTACCCCTAGCCTCAGGTCAGTCAAGGGGTTATTTGTACAAATTTGATATTTTTGATAAGGTCAGAAGATGTTTAGATTGGGCTAAAATGATCTTTAAAAATATGAATCATTTTTATAGCTGTTCCTTTGTGTCTTCCAATGGACATTGGTCTGCATCAAACTTGTTCGGACCCGGTTTCAGTTCAGTTAATGCTAATGACAGATCTATGTGCACATCTTACATGCGAGCTGCAAGGCCGAGGAGTTAATCGAAGCAAATCTCACTCAAGAAATTGTAAGCGCTGAAGTGAAATGAGCACGACTTCTGTTTAAGGACTTATGAGAAGGCCTGGGACGATATCTGGGGTTAAGCCACACAACAGGACCACTTGTAGCTGTTTGTAACCTGGCAACAAGCTGACGGCTCTCGTCTCAGGAAGTTGTGTGGTGCAATTGTTACTCACTATACCAGTGTAGAATTACTGACCTATTGTTGAAAAAGATTCAGTTGCAGTCATCAGGACTCTGTTTTAGAAAAACAACACGTTTCGTCTGAAAGGTGGGCAGTGGACCCGCATATCAGGTTTACAAGAGAAGATGCTAAGCAGAATCGCTTGGCCTTTCTTGATTGTTCCACTATCAGAGGAGAAGACGGGAAGCTCCAAACAGAAGTATATTGTATATCCCACACACACTGACCAGTACCTGCTCTTTGGCTCTAACCACCCACTACAGCACAAGCTGGGAGTGATCAGAACACTACAACACAGAGCACAAGAGGTGCCCACCAGCTCAGAGGGCAAGAGAAGGAGGAAAACACACGTCCGGAATGCTCTCTCAGCCTGTGGATACCCGACTTGGGCTCTGAACAAAGTGAAGAGAACCAAAAAGCAGGACAAAAGGGACAAAAGGGAAACAGAACCAAGAAGAAAGGGGGTCTCTATCCCTTATGTCTCGGACTGTCAGAAAAACTGCAAAGAATTTTTAGACAACACGAAGTCCCTGTTTATTTCAAACCAGGAACACTTTAAGACACAAAACTGGTTCACCCTGAGGACAACATGCTTACACAGAAACAGAGCAATGTAGTGTATTCTATCCAATGCAGTGAAGAAAGTTGTAAAGAGCGCCACATAGTGAGACTAAACAGCCACTTCACAAGAGGCTTTATCAACACAGAAGACATGCGAGTTCAGGACCCCAGAGCGCTGTGCATCTTCATCTCAAAGCCACAAACCACTCTATTGAAGACAGTGAGGTGGAGATTCTGAGCAGGAGAAAAGATGGTTTGAAAGAGGAGTTAAGGAGGCCATTTTGTTAAAAAAAGAGTCTTAAATCGTATGGAGGTTTAAGATTCAACCTTCCAGTTGTTTATAATGGTCTGCTGAAACCCTGGAGACGCCCAAGGCATTCTGATGCTAAACAGGCACTCAAGGAGAGGAAGCCAAAAGTCAGGGAACAATAGGCCCATCCCAGTTAAGTTTCAATGGGCAATTATCAGGAGGTCCCGCCCTGTGGGCAGGGCTTTCACAGAGTAGGATATAAACAGGAGTTCTCAGACTTGTTCACAGATTGAGAATGACTCTTGGATGAGAGTCGAAACGTATTGTTTTCACTAACAGAGTTCAGTTGAAACAACTGAATCTTTTCTACAATGGAACACTCCTGGACGAATGAGGGATTACACCGACAATTACTGACCTACTTCAAAGTGCATATGACTCATGTGCTCATGTTTTTTATGATTATCACTAAATTTAGTGGGATAGAACATGTGGTAAATATTTATTTTACATCAGTTCAAAAAATTAACAATAAAAGCGGAAAATGACATGTGATGGGTCATGTGTCTGAGTTACAAAAAAGTCAGAAAAACTCCAATAAAAACGATTTTTTAAAATAAATATTGGTCAAATCTGTTGACACGCCCATATTTATGGACTAGTAATCACCATACACGTCGTGGATTTTCATATTAAACAGCAAACAGCCCAGATTATTCAACTTTTTGCCCATGATGGTGATCGCAAGCTAAGGTAGATGGCTAACGCTAGCAAGTTTGCGGCCTTAACAGTTTCTTTTTTTGTTTTTTCTTATTCAGCAGTGCTTTGTTTAAACAGCTCTTCTGTCTGCTTTCATTCAGTCGTGTTGTGCCCACTTAAAGACCTGGTACTGTTCACTATTGTTATTCCAACTTTCGCAATATTGACCAGCGCTAGACACTACTTTTCAAGTTGCATTGTGGGAAATGTTGAGTGCACTTGTTTTTCACCTGCTGGACATTCAGAAAGCACTCAAATTGGCGTGAGCCCGAAACAGTGCTCTCTGCAGAGACAGTGTGAACATTCAGACGTCATCCAGTCCGTTTGAAATGCCAGGACAATTTACACACTTTTCTGACAATTTAAACAACCATTGAACAAAATACAAGTGTTATCAGGTATTATTATTTGTCGAATCATAACTTGAGTTCAGTATGGTTGCTAGGTAACAGTTGTGGAATCACCTCTACTTGGGTCACATCTGCTGCTCATGTCCCACCAGGAAGTAACATTATAAACGTCACAAAAATCTAATTAAAGTGGGCCAAATATTACAGTAAATCATAATCATGTTCATTACGTTTTCGTGAAATGTGTCTTGCCTGTCATGAAGTTTAAATATACTGTAATTCTGATATCAAGATGTATATCTTGTTTTTAATTATAATTCATTTAATGTATTTATTTTCCCTGCGGTGACTCTCTCCGCAGAGACTCTGAGTGTCCCTCTTCCCATGGGGCCGGCCCGGCTGTCCTTACCCTCCGGCACGCACACACTCACACACACACACACACACACACACAAACACACGCACATATCGTCCAGATCAGTCATTTCCAAAGTCAACAGATGTGCTGGGAGTTGAGGCTCCTGCTCTCAATCGCGCCTAATGCAATAAGAGCTGTGAGGCGCACTCAGGGGAACGCCGTCTGATTTCCACACACAAAACCATTACACACAATTGTTACCACTTAGCGTCTGGCTAGAGAGGCAGAAATGCATTATGATGGATGGGTTTTGTTCTATTCATTGATTGATAGACATGCAGCGTTTAAGTGAATAAAATGTGAATTTTAAAGCTTCTCCTGTTTTTCTAATTATATGACTTTAGGTTTGATGGATAAAAAACCTGGCGTGAATATTTATTATAGTTTTCAATTCAGTGAAGTTGCAGTTTGTTGAAGATAAACTTTAAAATGACAGGAAGTAGAGCTGACTTCTAAAACAGAATCCCTCTGTGGCGTCAGCAAACGTGCGACGTGCCGATTGAAAAAACTGTTTCATTCAACAAAATAAAGGTGTTACATGTGTATTATTATGTGTCAAATCATAAAACTATTGTTTCATTTACATGGACTTTGGCTCTTGTTTACAGTCTGGTTTGCTAGGTAACAGCTGTGGTACTACCTCTACCTGTGTCTATATTGTGCTCCTGCCAACCAGGAAGTACAATAATGCACAAAATGGTCAAACTGGGAGCAAACAGGCAAAATGTTATAGTCAAATCTGAAATATAATGTATTTATAATTTATTTGTCGGGACAGTGCACGTTAATGAACTTACATACACATGTAAACATGTCAGATTATAAAGCCATGGGCTCTTTGCCATCCGTTGTCAGCATTCACTCTCACAAACACACTCTCAGTCATACAGCATTCTTATTGTTCATGTTCTAATGTCGGTAGGGAAACCCGTAGAACCAGAGGAAACCGACGCAGACACGTGGAGAACATGCAAACTCCACACAGAAAGGCCTCATGCCGCGCTACCATGTCCGGACTGTACCGTATTGTATTCACTACGTTTTAGTGAAACGAGTAGTCTAACCTGTCTTAGTACAGATTTTTGAGGACCTGTACTTTACTTGAGTCATATTTCAGCTGATACTTCATACTCCACTGCATCTCTGAAAAAGGCTCCAAGTACACAGTCCTTTTGTGTGTGAGTTTTGCAGGTGCTTGGTTCATTTAAAAAACTTGAATGGCTCACAGAGAATTGGTTTGTGCAGATGTTCCAGACTCACACAGAAGGTGCCACATGTTGTGTCATCACACTTTGTTCTAACTTGGCTTCAATCCATTTTGAAGATGGTTGACAATGTTGACAGTTCTAACGAGCTTCGAGATCGCTTATTCTTGCTTTTATTTTTGGATAAAGAAAGATACAAAATATCGGCTAACTGAATTCTTTGTCCAATGTTCCTTTTTACTGTCAAATATGTCATTTTCTCATTGGGTTTTCCCTGTATAAATAAAATGATAAAAATCAAAAATCAAATCTTTTACATCATCTATGTTACATGCACACAGGTAGTTCTGATTTGACAAAATACCTTCATTTTTAAATGCAGAAGTATATGGCTGGAATTCGGTTGTCTCCCGCATGAGATGTCACCAACACGTTTTCAACTCAGCACTACTTCATTTTCATTTTTAACTATATTTCACAAACTGCCACTCAAATGAAACATAAAGCCCTGTCATGTGCACTTTACAGTCTCTCACAGGCCGTGGTGGGTGTGCGTGCTCAGGTGCGTCCGAATGCAGAAGGAGAAGGCGTCCTTGGTGCACTATAAACACATCGATACTCCAGGGTCGCACTGAGAAACACGCTTGGGGCTCCACATGAATGGATTTTACAAACGTTTCAATCAAACAGTTCAATTGAAGCTGTTTTTGGAACCGTGTATGTCTGAAGTGATTGACTGGTCAATTAGCATTCTTACTTTTGACGTTATTAATGACAAATATAACAAGGATTCAAAGATCACACTAACTATTATGAATAAACTGTGGTTTAGACCGCTTTAATAGAGTCCAGTGGGATTTGTGCTGTTGTTTAAAGAAGTGTAATAATTAGACTACAAACAACTGAAATCAGGTCTTGTTTGTTGAAAAGCTGCTCGACCTGTAAAAAACTGTTCTGACGTACATGGGGTTCTTGGGTTGGTTTATTGGTTTCAATTTGAGCCGTTGACTGTTAATGCTGCTCGATGTGTTTAAAGTGTGCACATAATACTGACTGTTGTCGGTGTAATCCCTCATTCGTCCAGGAGTGTTCCATTGGAGAAAAAGATGCTTGGATGAGAGTCGAAACGGAACAACTTTTTCCACAATATCTACATTATGATATAACACATTTTTACTCTGTTTGAATGCATACACACAGACATTCACGCACACATATGCACAAACAAACATACACACACGCAAAGACACACACACGTACAGACACACACTCACCCCGCTCTGAAGTTTCTAGACTGTTGTCCATCTACTTGTCTAATGTCTGTATTGTTGTCCGTCTTTTGCTGTTTTTGATCTTGTTGTCCTCATTACTGTTGCGGTTTTGTATTTGTAAATGAAATAAAAGATACAAAATAAAGACAATCATTGGACGAGAAGAGAACAGCACTGCCTTTTGTCTGTTTATAAGGCTCTGGTTGGCATTTTGTCTGATTATTTCTCATGTTTGTTACACCTCAGGTCAAGTTGTCACTGTTTGAGCTCTCAGGACATTTTTATCTTACAGATCCATTGGGTCAACACAGAGACAGGAAAAAAGGCTTTTGCTCCTGTGGAACCAAACACAGAAACGTTTTAAATCAAATCATTTTATGCCTTTTAATGATTTTAAAGAACTGGTCAAGGACTGTCCGCAGTGCCGGTGCTCTTGTTTTATATAATATTATCTCATAGTGTATGTGTAAATGTGTTTTATGGGTTCGTTAATTTTATTGAATGTTTTATTTGTGTTTTAGTATTATTTTGGACCCATGAAAAAAAGAACTTTTCTCATTGGGTTTTCCCTGTATAAATAAATAAAATGAATGGTCAAAAGTAAGTCAGTTCTTCACTGCTGCTCTCTGGCAACTACATTCTGTCGCTTGTGTTCTACCAAATATGTTTCTTCAGTCGCACTGACCTCATTTTGGGTGCGTTTGTGACGTAAACTGCTGTAATTTCAAGCCCTGAATATTGGTTACGTAAGGCATGATCAGGGCTGATGTAAAGCACGGGCAAAGTCGGCTTATTTCAATAAGTTGGTGACTTAAATGACAAATATTCTGCATTATTGCCCGAGCCAATAAACTTACGATGGTCATTCTTCTTCTCCGGTTTCTCGCGTATTATTATTTTTCCCCAAGAAAAATCGCATTTTTCACACTCAGAACATCAAAATTCAATAAAATGTGCATTGCACGAAACAGCCAGAGAAAAAATTAGAAGCGTCAACTTTGGTCTAGGCACACGACATTTGGAGCAGTGATAGAGCTGTGACGAGTAAAACACACTTGGCAACATCGCTGTATGGCGGACAGGAAGTTGGCCATTTTGGATCAAAGTGGGCCGCCACATTTTACTTTTATTTTTCAAAAAAAGTACTTGATTGAACTCAAAACAACACTTTCCACATTAGAGACATTGAAATGTGTATCTGCAAATTGAGGTGCGTCCGCCTGTCCGTCCGAGGGAGTCGGATCTCTCCTTCACTGTGGAACTCCTGCAGGTTTCTACTTTTTCCAAAGAGGTTTGGTAGTTTTTCCTGGCCGAGAAGGAGGGTCTAAGGACAGGGGAACTTGGGACATCTGTCTAAGGACACAGGACGCTGGGACATTTCCAAGTCCCTACGAACACTGTTTATTTTGTTTTCCACTGTCGCCCCTCGAGGCAACTACTGTTGTGATTTTGGGCGTTACAAAAATAAATCCCTCATTAGGGTTTGAGTTAGAGCCCCATCTACAGGCAGCAGAGAGAATTACAAATACCTCTGAGCCCAAGCTTTGACACCGCAGAACTGTGCATTTCAGAATGAGGTATATTTGAGGGGAGAGGAGTCATCAAACTAGTGTGAATGAAGCTAAATACAACTCCAGGTATGTTTTTGATGAGGGCACAGTGTTAGAAGAGGTTTTGCATATGTGTCCTTTTTAGACCACATATCATGCAAATTTACTTTGTTGAGCTTTTAACCATGTTTTTAACCAACCACTTTGTGGTTTGGGCAGAAGTCAAAACAACCCAAACCAAAACAAACATGGCGGCGCCAATGACCGTACTTTTGTTTTTCAAGAACGCACATGAAAGAGGACACACATTTTCTCTCTACTGGAGTTAACACAATTTAGATTTTTTGCGGTTGTGATGCTTTGACCAATCAGTGTGAATTTTTTTTTTAACCATCCTGACGACTTTCGGCGAGAGACTTCCCAGATTTATTTATGTGAATCCCTCTGTCAACATAAATATGCTTGATAGAGCGGTCAGATCCTCTGGTGTGATCGCAGCTACCTCAGGTGAATACTACCTTTGTGTCCTTGGGCAAGACACCTAATCCGCCTCAGTCCCAGTGTCTGCGTGCACTGGTGTGTAAATGTGTGTGAATGTGTGTGTGAATGGGTATAAATGAGTGAGTGGTCCCTTGATGTAAAGTGCACATTTACATACTGTAAATGTGATCATTTAGCATCATGTCGGTCCAGTTCTTGATCGTCGGCGCAATTTGTATCATCCATTTCTTTGTGATGGCCTCTTCCCTGCTCCCAGGAGTATGCTCCAAAGATATCCATTTACTGTGTCCATGGCCAGAGTTACAAATACATAGTTCTGAACTCGAGTGGGATGAGGATTATCCCTTTCGCACTTTATTGATCTCAGTCTAATACTTCTGAGCAACAGGACAAAACACATGATAATGGTTTGCCTTCTGGCAACCAAGAGATACATTCTTCCAACAGAATTATTTCCAGACATGTGATCTGGTGGTCCTCCATGGTGAGTTACACATATTTTCCCATTTTTCATCAGTCTCTCGTTCCCATTTGTTTTGAATATGTTTACTTTTTTCTTAATGATTATGTTTGACATTTGTGTATTTTCTCTTTGGCATTCCTATCAAATACAGTTTATCATCTTTCAAGTTACATAGACCCCTGTCTGCCTCTGAAATCATGGCCTCAAATTCTATAGTGAACACAATCTTGTATCCAAGTATATTGTTGTTGAAGCCCTCCAGGACGCTGCATGACACTCGAAATCCTGGGCTTTACCCTGCTCCGGCTGCACTTGACTCCGGGTCAAGGTCTAATTAAGGCATTTAAAATGAACGGCCCCAGTCCATCGATCTCATCAGCATTAGCATAACTGGAGCTAAAGTGGCCGCTAATGGACGTGATCCATATGGCGCTGAAGCCCCGGGGCCCCTTGGGAGGGAGTGGGGGAGGGATACGGTTAGTTAATGTTTCACTGACGCGTGGAAGTGTGGAGCCCAAAGGCTAAAACAACTGTACAGGATTATTTCATGCACATTAGTGATTCAGGAGCTGCCGACCTGTAAGACGCTGTATTTTTAAAGTGCATATGACACATTTCACTAAATTGTTGTGAACAAGTTTTTATTTAAAATAGTATGCCCAAAGAATTATTTATAAAAAAAGATGTCCATTTTCCTCCAGTTTGACTATTTTGGTAACATTGAGAATGTTACTTCCTGGTTGCACATAGTACATAGATACATAGTTAGAGGTATTTCCACAACTGTTACCTAGCAAACGTACAACAAACAAGAGCCAAAATCCATATCAATGACACAGTAGTTACGATTTGAAAAGTAAGATGGCCTGATAATACCTCCATCCATCTTCTTCAGTTCATCCGGTGCAGGCATTTCTTTTCTTTTTTTATTTATTTAACCGGGAAAGTCCCACACGTGGAGGGGGCAGCAGTCTGAGCAGTTACTCCCAGACACTTCCTCCAGCTCCTCTGGGAGAAATGTGTGTAAAATGTGTGTAAATTGTCCCTGCATTTTGAATGAAGTTGATGATGACCTAGACAGAAGCCTTCTAATTTAGAAACTCATCTCTACTTACTGTAATTTTCAACTTACATTTTTACGTTTTTCTTCATGGCTGATGACTGATGTCATTTCATGTTGTTTATTTGTACAGGGAAAACCCAGTGAGGAAAAGATATATCTTTCATGGGTCACAACACAAAATAAACAGCAAACAAACATAGGATACAAAAACACAAATAAAACATTCAATAAATTAACCAATACATAAAAACACATTTACATACATACAATATGAGATCAAGTTTTGTAAAACAAGAGCACCGGCACTGTGGGTCGTCCTTGACCAGTTATTTAAAATAATTAAAAGGCAGAACATGATTTAATTTTAAAAAGTCTCTGTGTTTTGTTCCACAGGAGCAAAATTGTTGAAAGTCTTTTATCCTGTCTCTGTGATAACACAATGGATCTGTAAGATGAAAATGTCCTGAGAGCTCAAACAGTGACAACTTGATCTGAGGTGTAACAAAACATGAGAAATAATCAGACAAAATGCCAAACAAAAGCCTTATAAACAGACAAAAGGCAGTGCTGTTCTCTTCTCGTCCAATGATTGTCATTTCTACTTTATGAGTATAAGTACAGTGTGTAGTTCTGTATCCTTCTCCTGTAATGAACCTTAGAGCTTGAAGCCTTAGAGCTGAACCTCAGAGCTGAACCTCAGAGCTGAACCTTAGAGCTGAACCTTAAGAGCTGAACCTCAAGAGCTGAACCGTAGAGCTGAATGATTGAAGAGTTCTTGAGGCTCCTGAAAAGGTTGGTTTACAACAGCTCACTGATTTCCTCTTAATAAAACAAAACTCATTTGATGTTTTCCAGTCAGGTTTTAGACCTCATCACAGCACTGAGACTGCTCTTGTCAAGGTGAACAAATGACAATCCACTGAACACTGACGCGGGCAAAGCCTCAGTCTTAATTCTGTTAGATCTGAGTGCTGCTTTTGACACTGTCGATCATGGACCCTCTTACAGAGACTAGAGGACTGGGTGGGCATCCACTGGCACTGCCCTAAACTGGTTAAAGTCCTATCTGGAAGACAAGAAGTACTTTGTTTAAATTGGTAAAATGTGTCTAAGACCAGATGCCCCTTGACCTTTGGGGTGCCCAAGGGTCAATCCTGGGGAAACCTTCTGTTCAACCTCTACATGATGCCGTTAGGTCAGTTGATACGCAGCGAAAATGTGTCCTATCACAATTGAGCAGACGAACACTCAGATCTAGTTTCCACTGACGACAGTGAATATGGACCAGGGATTTCACTCTGTCACTGCATCCAACAGATCAGTGTGTGGATGCAGAATAACTTTTCTCCAGCTGAACTCAGACAAGACTGAAATCATCGTCTTTGGCCCACAAAACAAAAGAGAAAGTTGTTGCAGTCACCTCCAGAGTCTCGCTCTAAAACCTACAAATCAAGTAAGAAATCTGGGGTGATAATGGACTCAGAACTTTAATTTTAAACAGCAGTTTTTTTTTACCATCTAAAAAAATTGCCAAAATCAAAAAGTATAGTGTCTAAATAGTCGGTGTAATCACCTCACTCAAAGTCTTCTGGTTACCAGTACCTGGATGACCACGGTTTTTTGTGACAATAGAAAACAAGAGCGGAAGCCTTCTCAGAGCACATCAATGCAGGGGACCGCATCTCAGTGTTTACAAGAGAAGATGCATAAGGAGAATCGTATGGCCTTTCTTGATTGTTCACTAATCAGCAGGAGAAGACGGAAGCTCCAGACTAGAAGTATATTTGTCATATCCCACACACAACGGACATTACCTGCTCTTTTGGCTCTAACCACCACTACAGCATCAAAGCTGGGAATGATCAGACATACAACACAAGAGCACAAGAGGTGCGCCACAGCATAGTCGTGAGAGGGCCACAGAGGAAAAGGAGAAACACACTGTTCCGGGAATGCTCTCTTCGAGCGCCTGGTGGAACGAAATGAGGGGAGCTTATCATAGTCACCTGGTACTAGGTCTCACTTGATATATATAGGCAGGTTGTCCATGAGAAAAAACCTGCACATGAGATTTTCATTGACGACCAACACGCACCAGGAGTTTACCGTGGTAGCTCCACAAGTGAGATGGCCGCTCAGCAGGAGTATCTGTGTATCGACCCTTTGGTCCTTTCCTGTGTGCTCGTAAATGTTTATTGTCTGGTTTTGTTCGTAAGAACTAAATTTGGTGTGTCTTGCGATTGTTGTCTCGTCTTACACCCTAATGGATAAGAGGCTCTTGTCCCCTCCGCAACACAAGACAACTTCCAATACTCCGGACATTAGGTGTGTCCACCCAGTTGATTCGTTTTCAGATCACTGCTGTGCATCGAGATTAGCCCTTTCTTTTGGGCTCCATCTTACAAATATGCGAGTGACAAGAACGCAGCCTCAGTCCGTGGTCGAGGCGAAAGAACGTGTCTCAGGGGAAATCCCCTTCGCCTCAGAGCGGTCCTGTAATGTCCAAACACTGCAGAGCACCCGTCAGCTCCTCCACAGCCTCATTGGTCCAGCTTCTTAGAGGTGTACCTCACTGCAGAGTCTGGTGAGCGCGCCTACCACCTTCTAACCGTGGTCTGTACGGTAGCGGTTTTATCAGGCGCTTCGCAAACCATGCTGTTGATCGGAAAAGTCCGCTCGAGCGTCATCCAAGCCCAAGAAATCGGATCGAACTTGGCACTGGCTGGATGAGGACCGAAAAAAGGCGCGAAACCTATGGTTCTGTCATCTGCCGTAGTTTATGGTGCCTGTCCACGTGTACTGAGAGCTACGGTGTGTGCCTCAGCCGAGCTGTAACAACGCGCGATCTCCAACGTCGGCTCTGCTCTCGACCCTCGGTCGGAACTTTAATTAAAAACGGTGTCCTGGCTACGTTTGGCAGTTCGTGCTCCGCTGGATGAAAAGATATCCCCGATTCGTTAAAATCACTCAGGAGTGATTTAGATACCTTTCTCTATCGACGCCATGAGGAGTCATGCGTGCAGATACTAGGGTCTCTCCGGGCGCGGGCTATCAAACAAACACACCTCCGAGGGAGAGAAGTTCTTGTGTGTCCTTTGACTCAACAACGCCTGGTCTTCAGAATGTGACCGTGAGTCATCCAGCAAAAGCACTGCCCCTCGCGCTGATGTGTCTGCTGGCCAAAATATCTCTTCATTAGCTGCCAAACGTGCTATTCTTCTCCTCCAGCGTGTGTATGTGCCGCGCCCTCCATTCATTTGGCTGGTGGGGATGTTAGTTATCGAATATCAAAAACAGCCAGACATACCTGCAAACCTCGGTAGGGGCGCGTGACAGAAAACATCCTCACGTCGTGTTTGAGAAGTAAAGTAAGAATTATGCCCGTTATGCACCACGTGTGCTAATGAAGGAGGAATATTACCAGATCCAGCAGCAGCGCCTGCTCGCGGACCAGAAAGAGAGTGTCCCTGAGATGTGGTGTGGAAGAATCGTGACGAGCGGAGTCCACATCTTGCCCGGACCTTGTGTATATAGTATCCCCTGAGTGATTTTAACAAGGGGGGAAATCTCGGCAGCCACGAAACTCGCCCAAAGTACAGACAAGTTTATTTAAAAGTTTCCGACCAGTGAACGAGCAGAGGCACGTGTGGATCGTGTTACACAACAGTCAGTAACGCCTTCCGCGCCGTGGCCTCCGCGCTTGCTCTCGGCTTTCCCGATGTTGAATTAAAAACAGACTCCTCCTCACGGCCCATCGGTTCACCCTGATCCACCACGTACAGGACCAGAGCCTGAAAGCTCTCCAGAAATTCTGTCTCCTTTATTCACAACCCGTGCAGGAACCTTCTAAAGAAGTGGAACAATGCATATGTGGCTGTGGAGAGCTCGTGTGCGTGCCGAGCACCCGTGTTGGGACATTACAGATCTGGGAGGTTTTTCCAGAGCTTGCCTACAGATAGTTGGATGAGTTAACACGGGACACGTGACGTCATACATTTCCGATTTTCTGTTGAGGACAGCAAATCATACAACACCACACCAAAGTCACTCGTCAACAATGACAAACCCTGGTTCACTTCCAAAACCCTTGATGGGTCATGGCCATAGCTCGGCCCAGCATCTGCTTCAAAGTCTGCCATCATTGTCCCTGATCCGCCCAAGATCGCCCCGTGATCACTGGAATTAATGACTACAGGCCTTGTGCGGACTGACTTAGACGATACAAGTTAGGCTGTAGTCATGTAAGGTCAGTATTGAAACGCCCTCTTTGAAAACACCCAATGGTTCTTTGCCCCACCTCTAATGTCCTTCACCCTCCCTTGCGGACCCTCTGCAGTTTCTTACAGAAGCCAAACAGGTCTGTAGCAGAACCACTCAATCATACCTGACCTCCACTTCTCATCCCTGCCAGCATCTACTCCCCGGAACCTACGCCAGGATCCTGTTGTGTCGACTTGAGCTCTGCGATGTAACACCATCTCCACTGCTCTGGCTCCAGGACACGCTCTCCACCAGCTCACATCTCGGTACCCGAAGACCCATCGCTAGCAGTGTGCTCCGATTCACTGACTTCTGATGATCGGAGGCAGTGCGTGTGGCATGGCGGGGAAGAATGTTCTCAGACACTCGGACTATTCAGCACAGGATCTACAGGGCCTGTACTACTCCCTCTGCCTCTTCCCCTGTACCCAAAATGCTGCACCTCCCACAGACTCCGTAAAACTCATCAAGTTTGCGGACATCCAACCACTTCATCGAGGGGCTCATCTCGGAGCTGGAGTGAGTCTGTCAACAGAGGAGGGGGGACCGGCTTGGTGTCTGTGGCAGGTAACATCTGAGTCAACGCTCAGAGCACAGTGGACAATGTCGTGGACTTCAGAAAGCCACACCCCCAGACTCCCTCGTCATGACAGACTCCCCATTCCCACCGTGGACTCCTTCCGCTTTCCTGCGGCTCCACCATCACCCAGGACCTTCAAGTGGGACCATCATCCTAGCATCCCTCATCAGAAGAAGGCCCAGCCAGAGAGATGTACTTTTGCGCAAGCTGAGAAAGCAATCTAGCCAGTGCAGATAGACTGGTCGCAGTTTTACACGGCATATTGAGTCCAACTCCTCACCTCTCTCCATCAACCCGTGGTGGTACGCTGGAGCCCGCCAGGGATCAAACAGAGACTTACCGCGCCATTTGGATTCTGTCTTAGAAAGGATGATCGGCCTGCAGACTTCCATCTCTGCAGGACCTGTACGTCTCAGGGCTCTGGGACGAGCAGGTCGGATCACAGCTGACCCTTCTCACCCTGGACATGGTCTGTTTGAACCACTCCTCAGGCAGGAGGCTACGGTCCATCCGGACCAGAACCTCCCGCCACAGAAGTTTTCTTTCCCTCTGCCGTTGGCTCGATGAACATCAAAACACCTGTCACTTTCTGCACTCAAACTGTAAAATTAACTTGTAAACTCTTCTGTGTACATAGAAATGGCCTATTTTTATTTTTTTTTCATAGTATTTTTTAATTGTTTCTTAATGCATGCCCCTTTTTTGATTGAATATATGTTGTATTAATTGCTCAGTGTTCTATGTTGCACCTTAATGGCGAGACAAGTTCCTATGTTTGTGAATTTGTTCCATTGACAATGCCCAATAAACTCTTTAGATTCTGATTCTGTTTATTTCAACACCAGGCAACACTTTAAGACAAAACTGGTTCACCCTTAAGGACAAGATGCCTACACAGAAACAGAGCAATGTTAGTGTATTCTAATCCAATGCAGTGAGAAAGTCGTAAAGAGCGCCACATAGGGGAGACTAAAACAAGCCACTTCACAAGAGGCTTTATCAACACAGAAGACACGCGAGTTCAGGACCCCAGAGCGCCGTGCATCTTCATCTCAAAGCCACAAACCACTCTATTGAAGACAGTGAGGTGGAGATTCTGAGCAGTTAGAAAAGATGGTTTGAAAGAGGAGTTAATGGAGGCCATCTTTGTTAAAAAAGAGAATCCTTCCTTAAATTGTAATGGAGTTTTAAGATTCAACCTTCCAGTTGTTTATAATGGTCTGCTGAAACCCTGGAGACGCCCGAGGCATTCTGATGCTAAACAGGCACTCAAGGAGAGGTCCCGCCCTGTGGGCAGGGCTTTCACAGAGTAGGATATAAACAGGAGTTCTCAGACTTGTTTCACAGATTGAGAATGACTCTTGGATGAGAGTCGAAACGTATCGTTATTTCTAAAACAGAGTTCAGATGACTACAACTGAATCTTTTTCTACTCTAGTGTCTAAACCAGACTTGGAAAGACTTATCCATGCGTTTGTCACTAGTAGATTAGACTACTGTAACGGCCTGCTCACTGACCTCTCCAAACGTGTTGTTAAACAGCTGCAGTACATCCAGAACACTACTGCTCGGGTCCTGACTAGAACCAGGGAAGTATGATCACATTAGTCCTGTGCTAAGGTCTCTGCACTGGCTCCCTGTGGCTCAGAGAATAGACTTCAAAGCAGCTCTGCTTCTATACAAGTCTCTCCATGGCCTAGCGCCAAAGTACATCTCGGACATGTTCAGAATCAGAATCAGAATCAGAATCAGAATCAGATCAGAATCAGAATCAGAATCAGAATCAGAAAGAGTTTATTGCCATTGTCAATGAACAAAAACAAAAATGTTAGTGCCATATGAACCATCTCAGACTCTGAGGTCCTCAGAGTCTCCTGCTGGTGCCCAGAGTCAGGACTAAACATGGGGAATCTGGGTTTCAGTTTTATGCAGCTAAAAAAACAGTCTTCCTGAAGATGTGAGACATCAGGTTCTACACTGGTAATCTTCAAATCTAAGCGAGCAACAGTTTTGTTTAGCTGTGCTTATGACTGGAATGATTTTCTTTGCACTCTTCTCTTTTAGGTCTTAAAAGTTGTTTTGTGATTTCTGTCCATGTCTTTGTGATTTTAATGCAATTTTTTTCCCTGTTGTGTGAAGCATTTTGAATTGCCTTGTGTAACGAATTGTGCTCTACAAATAAATGTTGCCCTGCCTTACCTTGCCATGTGTTCTTCTTGATGGGTGTGGAGCTCATTGCTGACTCCCTGCTGGAACCACCGGCCTCCATGTTCCCGCCGGGAGCTGTTGAGGAAGGTCTCTGAGGTGTTGGTGGTGTAGCTTGCTGTGTTCGCAAGCTGTGCACTGGTGGTTGGTTGCTCCTGCTCAGCTGCCCTCTGGCTCAGGCCCACAAAATTCTCACAGACCGGATGAGGAGGTGAGCGACGGCATCCTAGGTTGAAGTAGCTGGTCAGTGTCCTAGTGATTTAAAACGTTAAAATCCAGACATCCAGTGGTTTAAAGTAGTTAATCCAGAATTCAGAAATTCTTTCAACGCCCTATTAGATAGCATTGGTTTTGCTCGAAAATGTAAATAAACCGACTCACAGTCACAAGCACACTCTAGATCTTGTGTTCTAGATCTAGAACACATGGAATAGAGATTAGTGACCTCATTGTCTTCCCTCAAAACCCCCTACACCGTCAGCTCACTTACGAATTACCCTTCAGTTTGTTCTTAGCCCCACAGAATAAAGTCATAATGAAAAGGACAATATCGGAAAAATCTATCTCAAAGTTCAAAGAAATAATAGAGCCAATATTCAGCGACATGTCATGTGATCATGTCATGTGATCCTGCTGAGAACAGCCTTAGTCCCAGTGTAAGTGATCAATTTGTCGACTTGACCATGAATTCTCTGCTCTTGATGTTGCGGCTCCGTTAAAACAGAAGGTCATTAGGCCAAAACATGCCTCCGAATGGTACAATGAAGAACTGCATTCACATATACAAAGAGTTCGAAAATTAGAAAAAACATTTTGTCGCTCCCACACGGAGGAATCCCTAAAAGCATGGAAAACCTGCCTTCTGTCCTATAAGCAGGCTCTGCGTAAGGCCCAAACCAGACACTATTCAAATGTATTAGAAGTCAACAAAAATAACAGTAGATTTCTTTTCAGCACTGTAGCCAGGCTAACAAACTGTCACAGCGCAGTAGAGCCCTCAATCCCAGCTACTCTCAGCTCTAATGATTTTCTTCTATTTTTTTAACAATAAATGATAAACAATCAGAGATCAATTAGTGGAAATTACTCCACTATTGCCCTGAACAAGTCCAAGCTGCAAAACTAGTGTCCCATATAAATCCATCAGTAACACTAGAAAGGTTCACTGCTGTTGATCAAGCAGAGAGAACTTCAGCCATTATGTCCTCTAAAACGTCAATTGACAACTTTAGTCTCGACCCGATTCCAAGCAGACTCCTCAAAGACATTCCCCTAATTATAGATTTATTCTTAATATAATAAATATTCACTAAAAAGTGGTATATGTTCCACAGTCCTTCAACATGCAGTCATTAAACGCTTCTGAAAAACCATAATCTTGATCCTCAGTTGATAAACTACAGACCTATTTCAAATCGACCCTTTGTCTCTAAAATCCTTGAAAGAGTTGGAGTTAAACGCTTTGTCGCCATCTACAGGACAATAACTGATTCGAAGTTTTCCAGTCAGGGTTCAGAGCCCACCACACATTGAAACTGCACTAGTTAAAGTCACAAATGTTTGTTATTTAGCTGATGACGATGACTGGTCTCAATCCTGGTTCTATTGGACCTCAGCGCAGCTTTTGACACCATTGACCACAACATTCTACTGCAGAGGTTAGAATCTGATGTAGGTGTCAGAGGGACAGCCCCAGCTAGTTTAAATCCTACCTATCGGAGGTACCAGTTTGTTAATGTAAACCAGAGCTCTCCCTGTTCTAAAGTAACCTACGGTGTAATATTTTATTTCATTTGAATTTGTTTATCGCTTTCCTTCTTCTCCACTTCCCAACACATCGATGACCTGGGATCCAGATGCTCTCAACCTGCCTGGAGAAATGGTCTGCCTGGAGAACGGTCTCTACTTCATATGAACGGTTCTTCAACTGTAACTCTGTGTACATAGAAATGCCTATTTTTATTTTTATTTGATAGTAATTTTAAATTGTTCTTAATGCATGCCGTTTTTGATTGAATATATGTTATTTTATTATTGCTCAGTGTTCTATTTGCACCTTAAGGCCGAGACAAGTTGATATGTTTATGAATTTTGTTCATTGACAATGGCAATAAACTCTTTTGATTCTGATTCTGATTCTATCAGGCCTGAAGAATTGGTTCTCTCTCCTGAGTGGGTCTTGCTCCACCGTCTTCTGCAAATTGAGGTGCGTCCGCCTGTCCTCCGGGAGTCGGATCTCTGCTTCACTGGAACTCCTCAGGTTTTCCCAAAGAGGTTTTGTAGTTTTTTCCTGGCCGAGAAGGAGGGTCTGAAGGAACAGGGAGTCTTGGACATCTGTCTAAGGACAAGGGATGCTGGGACAAATCTCAACAGCAGTTGCCTCGAGGGGTTAGAGTGAAAAGGGACCAAGTCCCTATGAACATTGTTTATAATGTTTTTCACCATGTCGTCCCTCAAGGCAACTGCTTTTGTGATTTTGGGCATTACAAAAATACATTGAATAGAATTGAATAAAAACATAATAAAATACCGTTACATGCTGTATTTCATATAAAATGTATCTTTAAAAAGTATAAAATCAACAGTTTGGGGAGCTCCGTCTTTCGAGCAACCGAGACGCAGACCGGTGTAAAAAAAAACAACAATGATGAGCCTATGATAAATATTTTCCACTACCCTTCACCAAACATAAATAACAAAAACATGAGAACCTTTTATATGCACTTTAACTTATTACTTAAAGGCCCAGTATGTAACTTTCTGGAGGTGGTGCATCACCTGCTTGATTTTGTGGAAACCAGAACTGCTTTCTATCAGTTATCCTGAACAGTAAGAGATACCTTTGTTTGTATGATAACGTCTCTCACCTTGTCCTCTGACTCACAAAGATTTTATTTTTTTTGTGTTGAAGAGATTGCAAACAGTTAAAAACAAAAATCCTTCACCCGCCGGTTTGTTATCAGCTGTTTGTCAGTTGTCCCTTGTCAATGATTAGTTTATCTGGTTAAAGTTCTAAAGCCTTCATCTTCACCTAATGTCAGTAGTCTTAAGTGACGTAAGCTGCAGTACTGCATTGGCCCATGTATAACAGGAATGCTGGGTTAAGTGTGAATGGTGCAGACACACCACTGCACGTGTGAATGGTGTTATTTTGAGCGCACAATGGCAACTGTACCTGTTTATTTTGCAGGAACTATGCGTGACTGGGGCTTCATTTGAGTAACAGAGCTTAAGACGGAGCAGTGCCTCCAGTTAGCCTCACACCCCCAGTAAATGTTGATTACTTCACTTTAAAGGTTTCAGTTGATCACTGTTATGAGAAATGTATGAACTTCACTTCATATAATTAGTGCTGACACTTTTCTATTTTCGAATTTTCAACAGTTTCTGTTTGATTTTCTACAGCAGTTACAATAATCACAGTCCTTGTGAATAATTCTTTCTCACTGTGGGGGAATGGGACAGTTCCCTCGACAAAATCTACACCTCTGCTGGTACACATGAAGTTGTGAGTGTGAGAGGTAACAGCTGCTCTTCTGTGGAAGCTTCACACTTTGTTTTAGAGAGGGCTTCACTTTTGGATTTGTGATGGGAAAACAACACATAAAAGAGTTGGTGTTTGTTCAGAAGAGGTCTATGTAGGCAGTGGGCTGAGAGTATCTATCTGCTTTAGTTGGTGAAAAAAATCCCCCACAGTATTTTTTCCATAGAGCGCAATGTAAAGAACAACTGTTTGTTCTGGTTAAAAATACTTTTGGTTTATTAAAACATATTTTTAACCATAAGATTCAGCCTGGACCATTTCACACTGCTCCTCCCTAGCAACTCAATGCGATTGGTCAGAGCTTCCACCCGGGGTAACTTTCGGCCCACACAGCCCGGAGGATGAAGCGATCCACTAAAGGCAAAACTGGCCAATGAGAACTGCCATTGACTTAAAGCGCCCGCCATGACCCACCGGGGCTCGGTGAAAACAGGTATCCATCGAGGAAGGACACAGAACTCAAAGTAGAATACATTTTCCTCTGAGATCTGTTTTGTCACCACTCGAGATTCTTCACACTTTATGTTGTCAACCAATTGTATTGATTTTGACCGAGAACCAGTCAGTGTTCACTAGGAATGCAACGATACAGTTTTGTCACAATTCCATAAGTATCTTGATACATGGGTCATGATAATGATTAGATTTCCATACATTTTGACTCCCATAAAAATACAATAAACAAAATTGTTAATCAGAAAAATAAATGAAACACCTAAGATATTTCCTTGAAACATAACAGTTCAATATATTGCAGCATGACAGCTGTAAATGTGATGAATCATGATTCAATGATTTACTGCTCTGAACTTTTAGCCTGTGATAATATTCTTTATTATCAATCATGAAATGCGTTTTGTGCATTTCATGATTGATTTCTTAATATAATACATTTTCCTCCTGACTCTCATGTCTGTGTCTGTGTTGGTCTTCCTCGTCTCCACAGCAGCAACAGACAGAAGCCCCTCCCACAGTCCACAGACATTTGTTACCGTTTTCTGGGTAAAACCTAAAAGATAATGTCTGAAAAGAAGATTGCAAAACGCGAGGTGAATTACGAGCGTCTTCATTTAATGACATATAAAGCCAAAAGCAATTCTAGAGTCTTTAGAAGTTCATATTTTTTGTCATTCCTGGGTCTATCAAAGTAATATGAAAAGTAACTGAAAGATAAAACCCACTTTTGTTAAAATATAGCAGCTCTGGGAAAACGTTTACTTCTTGAATTTGCAAAGGACAGCGCAGCTTAATCATTTCCTTTCCAAACCAAAATATATGACAACACAGTGGACATGGAGTGACATGTGGGTATCAAGCAAACTTGTGCATTGAATCGTGACACCTGAATCGAATCATTCAATATCATACCTAATATTGTTGCATCCCTACTGTTCTTTTACAACACAAACAAAGCCTGATTCATTACATTTCCACTGTCGCCCCTCGACGCAACTACTGTTGTGATTTTGGGCGTTACAAAAATAAATTGAATTGAATTGAATAACAGAGTGATGCGTTAGGTCTTTCACACTGTTACTAGTTAGGACGACGTAAAAGTTATCGCTCTGGGACCAGTGCGTTTAGACAGTGTGTTTAGCCACAGGTGGAAGAAAAGAGCACCAAGTACAGCACAAGCATAGACTGTATATGAGTATGAGCATGTGTGCGTAACCATGCAGCTCTGATGCCTGTTGTCATGGAAGAAGTTCTTTGGTCAGCTGATGCCCCACATGGAGTGGCGCATGTGAACAGGACTGACCCAAAAGTGAAGTAAATGTGGCAATGCGAGGGTTAACAGTAATGGTAAACACATACAATAATCTGGTTTGGGAAGCCTGGGTTCCATATATCTTGGTAGCTTCATTCACACTAGTTTGATGAATCCTGGTTAGAAAGTCCTCTCACTCCGAGCGACAAAAACACTGTTCCGAATCTTCTCGATAACAGGTTTTCTCCATCTGTGACGTGGCTCTGAGAATCTTCTGCTGTTTTTAAATCACATAATCATCTCCAGACTGTGAATTTCTCCCGTCTAATCTCGATCAGTATCACTGCGTGCTGAGAAAAGGAAGTGAGAGGCCAGCTTGAAATGTACTGAAAGTTAAAACTTTGTAATTCTTGGACCAAAACTTTGTACTTCTACATTAATAATATTATTCTGAAACAACAGCATTCTTGATTGCTAATCTTAGAAGTTCATCAACTAAATACCCAGTTACAGACAAAATTACAACATTTATTTACTTGCTCATGCTTATGTTTTACACATTCATCTCCTATAATATTTCAGATGATAATGCATGCTCCTATAGGAAATCTATGGGACAAACAATAGCATAACCGCTTTGCTAATTAATGACTTTGTATGGAGGTAGTTGATTGTTTCAGCTCCCCCTAACAGTGCCGTCGATAATAAAATGGCCGTTCACTCATAAAATCCTATTATTGTATTACGGCTCCGCGATCGTTAAACAGACAATTAGCATCTGCAGAGGGAGCGCCGTCCAATAATTCCCCTCCACTTACTTTTGCACCATATGAGTGCATCAATTCGGTGGATTCAAAACAGTCAAAACATTACGGAGTTTGTTCACATGCAGAACCCGGTGAACTGCCGAACTTTAAAACAGAAAATAGTTGTGCGTGGGTCTCATGTGTGTGCAGAAAGCAAACAAGGCAGGAATGTGGTCATTTTGTGAGATTAATGCAAGGCGCTGCCCAGGGCAAGTTAAAGGTCAGATCTGTGGAGAGGCGAGCCCACTCAGTGAAATGCCTTACTGTGTAACATTCCAGGGGACAAAGGATCTACAGGAATCAGTGGTAGTCCTAGTTTGGTCTTGTATTAGCCCTGCTTTTAGTCCTGGTTCGTTTTATGTCTGTTTTAGTCCTAAATTGTCGTCACAAACAGAAGAAGTGTGAGGGAAGAAAATACATTTCGCTCAGAGCGTGATAGTGTAGTAGTAAAGACCGCACTGATCAAGACCAAGACCTACCCGAGACCACAGGGTCCCAGGACTGAGACTTTTGAAGGTCGAGACTGAGACTAAGACGAAGACCAAGTCAACACCAGTTTTTAAATCATGCCAAACTAAGATTGTGCCCAAGAATAAACCTAGAGTGGACAGAACCCAAAACATATATATACACATATAATATAATTGATAAAAATAAAACTATAAATATTTCATTTTTACTAACCCATACAAAATGTCTAAATTAACCTTATGTCGTTGTCATTAGCTTTAACAGACATTTTCAAATATCCCCTCTCCCTCTGTTCCTCCCCTTTGTTTCGAGTGATGGCGATTGCATACTTCATGTTTTTGCTTTGGATAATCATGAAGAATGTGCTGCTGTTTTTGTTGATTTGGCAAAGGTCTTTGATTGAGTGGATCACTGTAGTCTCTTGGATCGTCTGGATGTGGTTGGGTTTGATACAAATTCTAGAAAATGGTTTGCAGATTACCTCACAAATCAAGCTGTTTCTGCTGATGGCTTTCAAGCTAAATTTTCTTACTTTAATAAAGGAGTTCCTCAAGGCTCTGTATGCTAAGGCCCTTCTTGTGCAAAAGTGTTTCAAAATATAAAAGAGGTTATAAGATTCAGCTCTAAGGTTCATTACAGGAGAAGGATACAGAACTCATCACTTATACTCTAAAGTAGAATGACAATCTTTGGATGAGAAGAGAACAGCACTGCCTTTTGTCTGTTTATAAGGCTCTAGTTGCCTAATTCTATACCAAGGTTTATCAGTTCAGGTAGTCACTGTTTGAGCTCTCAGGACATTTTTATCTTACAGACCCATTGTGTCAACACACAGACAGGAAAACAGGCTTTCAACAACTTTCCTCCTTTCCTGCTGAACAAAACACAGATACTTTTTAAATTAAATCATTTTATGCCTTTTAATGTTTTTAAAGCACTGGTCAAGGACTGCCCGCAGAGCCAGTGCACTTGTTTTGTATAATTTCATCTCATAGTGTATGTGTAAATGTGTTTTTATGTATTGGTTAATTGTATTGAATGTTTTATTTGTGTTTTAGTATCCTGTGCTGGTTTGTTTGTTGTTTATTCTGTGTTGTGTTTAACAGGGACCCCTGAAAAAGAGAACTTTTCTCATTGGGTTTTCCCTGTATAAATAAATAAAATGAATGAATGAATTGAAGGCATTTACATTTCTGTTCTCATCATTTTATTGGATCATATGATTATGAAATTGGATAGAGTTGGCTTCGTTGTTCCTCATAAGTTAACACGCAGAACATCTTACATTTCAGTCATATCTCCTCTGCTCTGAACTCCTGAGTCAGCCTCTCACAATGCGTCACGTTTGTTTAGTTACATTACTATTTTACACAGAATGCTTAGCGCACATAGCATTTCAGCAAAGATATAAGTGTTTTGTTATTCTTTGTTAAATGTTTTTGGAGACTTCTTTTCCCAAAATGTATCATTTAAAAATAAGAAGCCTTTGTTTGACAGGACAGTTGTAGCGTGAAAGGGGGAGAGAGGGGTATAGACAGCAAATGTCAAAGGCTGGACCCAAACCCCCCTCACTGCCCTTCTAGATCTAGATCTAGTTCATTTGAAACACTTTGCTGCATCACATGCATCGCTCACTTACAAAATGCAATCCCATTAACAGGGCTCTAAATTAACACGGTTTACGTCACAAGTATGCCCACATTTAGGTCAGTGCAACTGAAGAAAAATATTTGGTTGCACAAAAGCAACAAAAAGTAGTTGTCAAAAAAACAGAGCAGTGAGCAGCAGTTACTAGAGAGAGAACTTACTTTTGACCAGATGAAGTAACGTGCCTAAATCAGTGACAGTTGCACAGTTTTCATGACTTTCGTGACTCAGTGACATCAGCGCGGCAGGGCTTGTGTTTACAACCATAGCAGCTAATGCTGCTAAGTGGTGCCGGTGATTCTTTGCTTGTTTGTGCTTAGCAACGCAGCAGCTGAATAGTGCAGGAACAGAGCTTTTAAAAGAAGCTCAAATTCAGTGCGAAGCGCACACACAGCAAGGTTCATGCAGTACAATGTTTTAGTAAAAGATTGTCTAATTTTTTAACTCGCCTTCCTGCATTGTAGAAAAAGATTCAGTTGTAGTCGTTAAACGTTTCGACTCTCAGCTGACAGAATGACTCTTGGATGAGAGTCGAAAGGTTTCCAAAGTCCAGATGATACAACTGAATCTTTTTCTACAATGGAACACTCCTGGACAAATGAGGGATTACACCGACATAGCCTTCCTGCAGTTATTTAGTTTTTTAGAGATAAAAAACAATCCCCTTTAATAAGTACTCAAGTAAAATATAGCAAGATAGAAGGAGAGATCCAAATGTGACTAATCAGATTGTTGAATGGCATTCTTTTCACTGTAACACCATCTACAAATTCAAAATAGAATGAATTAGGCTTCTGTAAATTTGGGTTTGCGCTCCCAAATTTTTGTCCGTGCTTCTAACCTTAGAAATTTGGGAGAGTACGTGCTACCAAGTAAAAAGTTCATTTTGAGCCTTGCATTAACCTAAACATTCATGAGTTTAAAAGCGTTTCACAGCTCTCGCCAGAGCAGAGTTTACTGTCACAGTAAAGCTAACTAACATTAGCATGCTAACAACGCACTTCCTACGCCTGGGAGAATAAAATGCTCTATAATTAGATCCAGCGAAACTGCTCTGATCTCATTTTCATTTTTCTATAGATGCTTTTACAACATATCTGTACTGTGGCGAAAAAGATTTGACTTTATTACATAGAAAAAAACAGGTACAGGCCCTTTAAAACAATTACATATTACCCAGAACAGAAAGCGTGTAGTCTAGTGTAATCTCCCATATAAATACAGAATCATGTTTCCACATTTTTGTGGTTAATCATCTGGTTCACTTTTGTTCAATTCTTGAACCTCAGACAAGACATTTACAGGTACATCTTGGCATGTTTCTGATGCTTTTTTAATATTGTATGTGTAACTGGTGCAAAATAACGTCTAGACAAGCCTAAGAAACAGTATTTTCCAAAGTGCTTCATGCTCTTTTTACAAACTTTACAAAACTTTACGCGCTCATTTTCAGTCTGAATATTGTTTTTGAGATAATGCAAATACACATTGAGATATTCATCTTTGTCAATGTCATCCGACCCTACAGAGGACAATTCTCTACGGGGACAGCAAAGTGTATTTACACTACAAAATACTGTCCACAGATTTGACCAGTAACCTAATGGATAAGTACTAAGCAAGAACATAATCATGGAGGAGTGGCAGACGCTCCTCCAGTAAAGTACTTTTCTTTCCATATGTCACAAGTATGCATATTACACATATGTAAAAGTATAAGGAAACATAATTCCATTGCGCAGAATCTGTCTCAAACTAGGTCAGAACAGGGTTTAAAGAGTCACGGCCAAACCCCAAAACCACCACACCACATCCTCTGCTCTAACCAGGCTGAACAAAGCTCCCTACATCATCTCCTCATGAACGCTCTTCATTACACTGCAGTCCAAATGCTGGTTTACATGTAGTCAAGTGTTGAAAGGTGCCTCACCACAAAACCCAAACATCCAAGCTCCGTCTACTGCCCAGAGAACGGAGCGACTGGCATCCGTCACTTATCGGGAGACCTCAGTCAAGCTGACCGCGTAACCTGAGCTCCTGCGGCATCACAGCACTGCGTTGGCTCAAGCACGGCCCAGGAGCATGCCAATGTAAATAAATACAGAAGAATATGCTGTACAAATGACTTTTATCTGAAATATGATCAGAACCCGTAATTAGGGCCGCTGTGAGTTATCAACGTTGGAGGTAACATTGAAATGCAAACGTTTTGAAGCTAAGCAGCAATCTTGGGTTCTCAGTCCTGTAGTGTGAGTTGTTGAAACAGGAAGTCTAATGTTTTGTCCATATTTGGAGAGGAGCAGTTGCTAGGAGTAAGACCGACTCCCTCGAGGTCCAATAGGTCAACATTAACAAAGAAGGTTTTATCTGGTTATGGTAAGGATCAGTTTTTGAAGTTATTTTTATATTATTAGGACTCATTTAAATCATACCAGGAGCTTTCAAATATCAAAGTAGTGGCTGGAAATATATATATATATATATATATATATATATAATTATATTATATATATATATATATATATATATATATATATATATATATATATATATATATATACATATAATCAAGTAAATGGGGGGAAAAGATTAAAAAAAATGTGGGTTTGCTTGTTTGTTGTTGACGCAGGAGTCCTCAGCTAATTTGCTTGATGTCCTCAAACTTGACCCTCTCTTCTTCTGCGCTTCTCCTGTCTGCTCCTCAGAGCTTCCCTACTCTTCTCCTGTCTGCTCCTCAGAGCTTCCCTACTCTTCTCCTGTCTGCTCCTCAGTGAGTTAAGATCCTGGGAAAAATACTGAAGGACGACTCAGTAGCCAACATCAAAAATGTGTTTCCATGGGGCTAATGTGAGCTTGGCCCCCCAAAAAGGTAAACTAAAGTCCCTGGACTGACAAAAGAACATCATTAAACTTTTGACATCTCCAACATTTTTCATCAAAAACACGTCAAACTTGACCAAAAGAGACCAAACCCCATGTGCAATTAATGATTATCAGTTTGATTTTTGACACAGTGATGGTCATGGTCATGGTGATCTTTCAGTGAAAATGCCATTTGAAAAAATAAATAATTAAAACTGCAAGCAGTGATGAAGCGCCCTCGTAACCCAGTGGGAGGGCTGCCCACCAACTCAGGCTTTTCATGTTTTGAAGAATGACAGGTGTCACATTCCATCACATTGTAACACTGCCGGGGTCAGGGGTAAGATTTTCGAAATCTGCATACTTTGATTCACTTTGAAGATAGGGCGTGGTCCTAAGAGACTTTTCTGCTCAAATTCACATTCACAATACAAGTACCAAATTTCATTGCATTACGAGAACTACGGAAACATGTGACAGATGAGAAGATAAAAGGAAAAACAAAAAGGTTCATGCCAAAAACATGCACTGAACCCAAAACCTGATAGTACAAAAGGAGGGAAGTGCATTCGTAATGTAGGGCCCTCCAAAAGTCTCCCAGCCTGCTCCTGGTACCAATCCTGTCAAAGAATTGGATACACTACCTCCCCAGACCCCTACTCTCCTTTGCCAACTTCAGTGTATATTTTCCCATTTTCCCACAAACCTAATCTCCCACATTTGGCACGCCCACATTTGGCATGATGAGTGCATGTAGCTAGACAGAGTTTATGTACATAATAGACCACCAACAACAAAAAGTTTGATGCCAAAAACAAATAAATCATGTTACAATCATCACTCTTCAAAACAACAGAAATGTCTTATAATGTGAGCATCACTTGAGCTCGCACACCCGACGTTGGTGGGTCCACCTCTTGTTGCAGTTCACTTCTCTGTTTTGCATTTTCCGGAGGAGCGCCTCTGCCTCTGCTGGTGTTTTGAGCAGGTGTTTTCTTCTACCTTCAAAAGTCACCAGAAGAGTTGCTTGGAATGAACAAAAATGGACTCCCGTAACGCATCCATAATGTCTGAAATATGCCGCTCCGCTGGCCTTGTTAGCCATGCGAGCCTCTTTAGCTTGTGAGACATTCCTGTGAGGCCACGGTCCGTCAGCTTTGATTGTTTTGCTCTCGTAGTGTTCCTGTCTTGTGTTTTCCGTGTTTACTCATCTCTTGCTCTTGGGACTGTGTGAGTGAAACTATGATTTTATGATGATTTTCAGTAAGCCTGACATCATACCTGGAAGTCGACTGGCAGTATTTTAATAATCTAGAGTGCTAATTTGTGTAATGACTTGATAGGTGAAATGAGGCTTTTAAATCCATCCAGCAGTTTAAACAGGTAAGGTAGTTTAACTCACTAACTAAGATCACTAGGACAGGTGTTTGCTCTTCATGTGGGAGACTGAGGTTCAAGCCTCACTTTTGCGTGGACGTTTTTTTTTTCTTCACATTTGCGTGCAAGTGTTATCTACTGAAAATTGATGGACACTCCAAGTTTGCTTGCTCATCCATAAAAGTCACTGCTACAGTGAACCGTACCTGTCTATTTAGCAGCAGCCAAAGTGGGCCGTGAGGGGTCAGGCTTCCAAAAAGGCCTGGCTCTCTTTCAGTTCCCGGAATGCTTTTTAAGTGAGCTCACTTAAAATAAGCTTTAAGTGATCTTATTTTTTTCTGGATAAGAACAGAAAATAAGACAGCAAAAGGCAGATATAAACAGAAAAGAAATATACTTTATGCCACGTCTCACCGCGACACAAACTGAATTATTAAACGTCTTTTGTGAATTGCTGTGATTTACTTTACGAATTACTTAAATGAAAAGTATAATTCAGGTACTATTTATATTGTATTTATCAATAAAACATTAGTTGGTCTTGGGATCCTGGGTCAGTTGAAACGTGGCTAATGTGTGTTGTCTCCCAATTAAATTTCCATCAATACATTTAATACAACAAAATATCAGTGGACAAGAGGCTTAACCAAACCAAAATGTAATATCCTACTTGTTGTCACATAGTAACATGTCCTAAAAACCATCTGACCCACGTCATTTTGACCTGTATGGACTATGAACTTAGTCTTACCGTCTAAACTACAATAATAATGTGTTCATAAAGGTTTTCCTTAATAAACAGAACCTGAAACGCTCTAAGATCCCTTGTTGTCTGGCTGTCTGCTGGACTTGACACATGACAAATTAACCGCAGCTTCATGTGGCTCCGGTCGGTGGTTCAAACATGAACAAATATCCTCTTATCTGTCTACAACGCTCTGAAACCCCACAGTCAGTGAACTCAGAGGCGTAGACAGCACATAATGGAGCTTTCAATCACCTCGCTCTCCGCATTAACACATGATTCAATTACAGAGCACTAATGAATTTAAATGGGCAAACCGGAGCAGGGGCCGCGTTAAGTGGATTTGCTGTACAGAAGCGCTCTGTATTAGCTTCCATCTTTAGGGACTAGAAGAAGGCCAGATGAGGAATAGTTTGAGAAGAAGAGCTGTGATGATGTGTAACAGAGTGAGGAGGATTTAGAGCGTTGGGGGTTGGTTTGAGCTTGGGGTCTTGTGCCGTGAAATGTGAACGGACGAACACAGATTCCAATTATAGGAGAAGCATTATGCAAAATGCAGTTTTAGGGGCTGAAATGATTGCTGGGTATGGGGAAACTCATGTTACTGTTCATAAAATTACATGTTTCATGTAGCTGTTAATTATCTTTCAAGCAATAAAGAACAGCTTTGTATAAATAAAGGTTACCACATTATGATCTGGACCAACCAGGGCCAGTATAAAACCTTATACATCAATTTATAGAGCACACAGTAAAGCAAGGTTAAAAAAGACCCCGACAGAAAGACACAAAGAGTTTCAAATTGAAACTAAGTAACTCAAATGAATGATCTGCTGAAGCAGAACTCGAGCTCAGCTTCAAACGGCGATTGTGTTGTTGTTGTTGTACCATTAAGCAAAACACTTCACCAAGCTTGCCTGTCAAAATGAAGTGAGTAATTGGTGTTGATCCAAGAGGCCTTAGGTCCAGATTGGAAGCCACATGTCTGTCAGTCAGCCCCGGGGCAAATGTGGCTTTATTTTTGTTAGAATAAGCAGAGCAGAAAATCCGTTGCACCACCATACGCATGTCACAGAAAGCTCCTATAGCCTTATAAACATGATTTTATGTGTAAATAAAATATTCATGTTTAAAGTAGACTCCACATCATGTTTATTGTATCAAATGTCACCATACTTGACAGACAGGCAGAATAAAACATTTGAAATATGCATTTGTAGAAAAGAGAGCTTTTTAACCTGGCAGCTGCTGCTCGGTCTTCATGGAGCCGCTGTGGAGCTGAGGCTGCCTAATCCAGTGTATCTAAGAGCATTTACATTCACCAAGGACTCAGCGTGTGGGCAGCATGCAGGCTTCTATGGAGGCTGCCTTTTAAAAGGAGATGGGATTTCAAGTGCAAAAATTATGAAGGTTATTTTGTGTGAGTGAAAACAGGGGCAAAATCCCCAAAAACAAAACAGAACAAAACATCAATATCTGACTGGATTTGAAACAAAAAGTGGTCTTCATGGTTGGTGAACTGGTGGTGAAAGATGATGTGCATCGGAAGGAGCTTGTATAGACCCTTCAGGCCTGAATGCTTATTATATATTTTCTTTACTTTAAAAGGGGACCAGGTACAATTAGAACATAAATGTTGCCATAAATGTTGTTTTCAATTCAATTCAATTGATTTTGTTACGCCCAAAATCGCAACGGCAGTTGCCTTGAAGGGCAGCAGTGAAATAGAGAAGCGGCTTGAATAATGTTCACAGGAAATTGTGCCTGTCCTTAAACCCTCCTTCTGCAAGAAAACCTAAAAAAAAAAATGGGGGTAACCACAGTGAAGGAGACATCCTACTCCCACAGACGGATAGGCTGAAGCGCTTCCATTCGCAGATAGACTGTGGAGCCAGAACCACTCAGGAGAGAGGGTGGTTCATCTAGTAAGACAGTTCATCCCGGCAGACGAAGAGCTGTTCATCTAGAGTAGAGAGCGTTCCTCCAGGCATGTATGGTGCAGCACCACTGCACAAGTGTCAACAGTGTCTGAAAGAGCACTCCCCGAGAAGACTGCAAGAAGGCGTGCAGAGACTTTTATGGATGGGCAAGCAGACTTGGGGTGTTCAAGAAGTAGTGGATTACACAAGTGTGAAAAAAATAATATAAAAAGCAAATATGCAACATGGGGCTTAGAACCTTATCCTCCTGCGTGAAGGGGAAACATCTATCCAACTGAGCCAAACTCCCATTTCACTGCATCATACAAATTAGCGCTCTATGTTGTTAAATGACTGCCTGGATTTCTAACTAACGTCTACTTATTGGAAACATGAGCAGAGCCTGAGCTACAAACACAGACTTGTCTCTAAAAGATAGTTTTTAAGTCCATTTGTTGAAACTTGGCGCTGCTGTTGCTTCACTTCTCCTCTGCACATGCTCAGTCACAGTTTATTCAGAGCACAAGGCTGTGCAGAGCTGTGCAGAGCTAAAACAAGATGATCTCCACTCTGGTTCTAAGGGCATGTTAGAGAGCGGAGAATGAGCGGTCATAAAAGAAGGTTGAATTTGTATTTTGCAACTCATCCTAGTTGCTTCTTCATTCTGACACAGCACTGGGGTCTCATTTATAAAACAGTAGTGGAACTCTGACTAAAAGAGTATCTGGGGAAAAAACCCAACTTGCGCACAGTAGAAAATATTCATATTTATAAAACCTCTTCACGCCTCCTCCATTTCACCATGTAAGGACAATGCAGTGATTATGAATGAGATTTACCTAATCATGAGCCGATAATGAGCAGGTTTGACTGACACACAGAGACACAGGGGGCGGGTAGAGAGTCGACACAGGGGGCGGGGCAGGGAGTCGCTACAGCAGAGACACAGGGGGCGGGGCAGAGAGTCACTACAGCAGAGCAGGAGCGTGATCTTTAGTCATTAAACATTTGAACAAACAGTAAAGTGCTCAAACACATGGCCTTTAGCCTGTATTTCCTGTGCTTAACTGCAGGTTAATGCTCTCAAAATCGTGGCCTATGATTACTTCACATGGTGTTGAGCTGTACGGGCGAATCAGGACAAAACACTGTGGTGTGTGTGTGTGTGTGTGCGGGTGGGGACAGAGACACACACTGCAATGTGTGTGATATGAAGGACCCGCTGGACGCACGGCTTGTTTCATTTGTTCTTTTTCTCTGTTTCTAGTTGAATATGAGGCGATTTTCATCATCTTAAGTCCATTTTGCTCCTTGTGGATCAAGAATATGTATGTGGAGTTTACACCGCTCCCAGCTGTGCCCCTGAGCTCTCTGCATCTGTTAAACTGTGGCTTGTGCAGTGGAGCTGCCCGTGTGCATCTCCAACTCGCTTTGGAGAGGGAGTGGCTTGAGTTATCGAGTCCTAGAGTTCGTTTAAATGATAAACAACTAAAGACAGGCTACTATATCTACGCCGCGTTTAAATTTGGAAAGGAACAGTGCAGATGCTGCACAATAGCCTATTCTGTCATTCTGGTCAGGCCTGGTGCCCTCAGAGCGTTGATGCCTACGCACTGCACGTTATGTGCATAATGGGAGTGGGACCCGTGATGTGTGTGTGGGGGCAGAGGAAGATCGACGACGAGCTTCACTACCTACGACAGAAGCGTTTTGCCGGCTAGCCTTAGCTAAACAACATGAGCCAGCATCTCATTCCCCAGTAATCCCCTCACAAGCAGTTGTGAATAAATGGTAAGAGTAAAGGGATCTAAATGCTTTGTGCACTAAAAAAAAAACGTCCTGAAAACTCCGTCTCTCCTTTAAGCTTCTTGTCTCGTCTTGAATACTCGGTACACAAGGTGCAGATTTGGCGGACTCAAACGCACAAGTTGTCTTTTTCTAAATCCCAATCTTTGCGTGGAACATCACGGACGTAATCAGAGTGTTGCTGTACCTGCGTGACCCAGAATATGAAGCTCAATGGAAAAATATTTAGAATAATGTTGTGCCTGTGCAGGCTTTACAAGCAGATGACACAGTTGAGTCAGTGGAGGGGGTGGAGAACCCCTGAGTAAAATCTGTGCTTACGCCCTGAAGGAGCTAATCAAAACATACAAACTAACAAGATGTTAAAATCTTAGCTGGCTTATGATCAAAGTTGTACACCAACAACACAGATATGAGATTTCAAGTCTAGATAACAAAAGGTATAATGATTTTCTTCCAAGTTGTAACAAGAAAATCACATGAAAAGCGTTGATATGTTGAAAGACTCCTTTGATTTAACAGGAAATTAAACAATAATAACGATTATAATCCACTGACTGACTTTTACATTAAGGCATACACATCGGCACTTTCAAGGGAAATAATATAAAAACATAATATAATGCATTAATAATTTGGAAGTTGTTCATACCTATATATATCAAAAATAAATGATTTGACAAATGAAGAATGGGAAAATATATATTCATTCCCATTGGAGGACCACAAAATCATACGTTCGGAAAGAATTCTGCTGAAAAGTGTGGCATGTTTCGTCATAACACCGTGTCAAAGTGCCCTTACTCACAGGGAAATGCAGAGTGTTGGAGAGGCTGTGGCAGCCAGGAGGCAAACCACTCTCATGTGTTTTGGGACTGTCCTGCTGCTGAGAACTACTGAGATCAATGAAGTGCTGCTGATGGTGCTTGACATCATATCAGGACTATATATTTGGGCCTTAGGACACATGCCGTGGACACAATAAACAGTTACTTCTGGGCAAAACTACATTCAGACCTGATTTGGAAAGGGACAGTATTAAAGAATGTGGACTAATGGGACTTTTGGGTTGGATTGTTTTGTGCTGATTGTTTGTGCCTTGATTTGCCTTTCTTTTACATTACATGTCTGCTGTTTTGCCTACTGTTCCCTGTCTTGTTCTGTTGTGTGTGTGTGTGTGTGTGTGTGTGTGTGTGTGTGTGTGTGAGTGTGTGATATAAGGTTTATTTTCCATATTTAATATATTATATATATTAAAAAAAGATTATTATTACATTATTACTCGTTGGCTAAAGTAGCATCTGTTCTGAATTGTCAGTGTTGCAATGCAAATGTAGAAGAACAGTAGAAGAATAAAAACATGCTAAACTTGAATACTAAAATATACATTCAATGAAATTAAGATACAAAATGGAGTCATGAATTTAAAAGCACGTAATTTTAATAAGCCGGCATTGTTGCATTCAAAACAGAAACCAACACAAGGTCAAATGATTTATCCGATGTCATTGCCATCTTTGATTTTCTTGGTTTTAGAAAATCGGATGCTGTATTTGTTGCATTGACAAATCTCATCCAAAAAGAAAAGGCAATTAGTTAAAACCTCTATTTAGCAACAACAAACCAACGTTCTTTATATAGAAGAACGCATTCTCCCTGGTGGAATGGAAACAGCAATTAAGTCCAGAGTAAAACCGACCCTTTTCTTAATAAACAACAAATGTGAGTTATGAAAGTTGTAGCAATAAATCCTGAAGCCTCCCTACATTGGGTATAATAGCGTGTTAGGATGTGGGTGCCGCTGCAGTGGTGGCGGTGGAGGGCCCTTTAATTAGACAATTATTGCAGATTGGCCCTGGTAATAGTGAGAGGAGATACAGTAGAGTAGAGCAAAGACAGATAAGAACCATTAAAAGTATTTCTTTTGGGAGATTGGGAATTCCAACCACAGTTTAATGACCCTAAGACACATGTTCGAACCATCTCTGTATGAGGAGAACGACCCCCCAACTCTCAACCAAATGGTGGCTGGGAGAGTTATATACTTTTGTTAGAGGTGCTATTACTGTATTAAAAATGTGTGGTCTTAAGTTATTCCTCACTTACCTAATTATTCACCACGATGAGTTTATAAGAACTTTCACAAATTTCAGAGGCCTGAGCAGAGTTTGGATTTCACAGTAAAGCTAACAACCATGTTCCAGCTAACAACGCCATTCCTGCAACACTCTATAATTAGTTGCAGACTGGGCGTTTCGAGCTGCGATTAACTTCTCACCCCAAGCTCAGGACTGCGGATCGTACAACCGAAGGGATTTAAGACATCTTTGATATAAGGATGGCAGAAGCTGGTGAAAGCAGCACGTACACGGTGAAATACAAGTGCAGTTAAAGCTGGGGAACCCGATGTTCTCAATGCAAGACCAGACAGTATGTATTGAAATCTATATGCTCCGTCTCTCACCAACCTTTTGCCACATTGTTCCTATCCACATTTTAGGATTATTTTGGACCGTAGGCTTTATTCAACCGCTTTATTTGACAGGACAGAGTAGCGTGAAACGGAGATACGACCAGGGAATGACAGGCAGCAAATTGTCAAAAGCCGGATTCAAACTTACAGTGCATGTCTTTCATTTCACAGAACACTTAACACAGAACAAGTAAAGTAAAAGAACACAGGAAGCATGTGCCATCTAAAATAACAAAACAATCACGGCACATACAAATCTAAACTTGTCCATTTTGTCCATCGTCTGTCAAAGAGGTCCAGTTTCAAGTTAAGTCCAAATGTGATTTGGTTTTTTCGAAAAATGGAAAGTACCATTTTTCGATTGTCAGTTATAATGTGGTGCAGTCCTCGACTGTCGGAGCGGTCTGTGTCATACATTTCTCTGTAATGGCCTTTTTCGCTGCCACCAGAAGTATACTTCAGATGTATTTATTGACAGTTATCGTACATATTTCTCAAATCTTGTGGGTTGGCAATGTCAAAAACAGTCTGCAGTGCCTTGCTAATTTCAGTCCAGTATTTTTCCGCAACAAAAAAGTCCCAAGTGGGGGGTCCTGGCTGCCACAGTTTCTCCAGCATTTAGCATTTCCTCGTATTCACAAGAGAAGGCTAACTGCTGGGCACCTCTCTCATGACGTCTTGCTCCTCATTTTTGAGTTTTTTTTTTAAACGTTAACTTAAACTCCATTGTCCATCATAGTGGAAATCTGATTTTGGTTCACCATCACATGACACAATCAATCCATCAACAATTACAATAAATAAATACACATGAATTAATACAAAAGTAAAGTGAAAAGTCTGCTGCATTTTAAAGACAAAATGAGATACATCAGTGCTCATTTAATAAACTGACTGTGTTTAACACGGATCTTTTTTATACATCTTATTGGTCACTAAGGGCATTCTGTATCAGTGCCCTGATGGCATCAGCTTAAAGTCGTCACACAGAGAAGGCTCAGCATCTGGTGATAGACATGACCATCCTGTTCACAGCTCCATTCTTTCTGTTCTTTTCCAATTATCTTCCCTGCAGTTTTTATTATTCTGTTCAGTCCGTTCTTGTTCGCCACTGTTACATAGCCTCAGGCCGCGCCCCCCAGGCCAAACAGAGAATTTTAAGGCAAATGTCAGCAGAGTGGCATAGTGCTTTTCAAGCAGGTAAACAGCTTGAGGACAGCTTTTTTCAGACGGAGAAGAGAAACTGGGCTGGACCACCCAAGCACAGCTAATCAGAGCGATGCCTTTCACCTCTTTCTTCTGGGTAGAATAAAAAATAAATAAATAAACTTTATTTTTCGCTGCAGACACCGTGCAGTGGTCCCCTTTGGTGCTGAGTTCTGGTTGATCAGCTGTTTTCTCTGCTGCAAATAGAGGGTGTTGTGTAGAACATTGGAACATTCATTTTAGGTCTGTATAACATGAAAGGTTTTCAATTTACGCATAGGCGTCGCCAGGCCAATTTACCGGAATCTAACCCTGAATCCAAACTGCCCCTCAGGCGCTGGGTTAATCCAGCAGTAGAAGAGCCCTACAGCACATGGCCATGCGCGGGAACAGGCTGAACACCGCGAGTCCCAGCCCTCGTGCTCATACATGTGTGTCCTCTCTCTGAGGACAGAGCAGGTGAGTGAAGACTGAAGAGGAGAGCTCTGAGCAGCGTCAGGTGGATGTAGCCCATTGCCACAGGACTATTACTACTACGAGTAGAACAAAGTCCAGTGGTGTAGTCTCTATGTGATACGCAGGTACCGTTTACCCAAAAGAAGTGCATTCACACAGTTTAGACCAGCTCAAATTTGACTCTTTCTCTGTAGTCACTTTCTTTGACACGTCACCCGTCCTCTTTCTGTTTTCTCTCTCACATGGTGCAGGCACCAGCAGTGGGCTGAGCAGTCACGGATAAAAACTGAGAAAGGTGCCAAAGCATGACACTCACACATCGTCAGCGAACACCTCGAAGTAAAACTCGTAAAACTGCGCAGAGCAGAATGAAGGAGAGAGAAGACATGATACACATGTCACCTCTACCAAAGCAATTACAATAAGAGGTGTCAACTGATTAAAATGAATAGATCTCAATGATTTAACGGCCAACTGATTGTTTAATCTTCTAGTAGGTGTATTCTTTTTATGCATGATCTCCTTGCTTATGATGATAGAACTGATGGAGACTTGTATATTAGGCTTATGTATTTATCAACCTCACATTGATTCTTGAACTGTAAAGGAAACTTCACCAGTTATTTATTTATACATTTTTATTTAACCAGGTAAGACACCCATTGAGGTCGACACTTCTTTTACAAGGGTGACCTGGGGCAAAGGGAAAAACGACAGCACACAAACCATAAAACCCTTTACACCAATAAAACATTCAAGAACAAATAAAACAGAGTTTGCATTTTAATGACTCCTTTTCTTTGCATTTCAAATTGCACAAAAACCCCCAATTGAACCCAGCTCTCCCAACCTCAAGTCTGTTTGAAGGGCATTCCAAGCTGCTGGATCGTGAGTAGAAGAGAACGCTCTCTTTCCCCAGTCTGTACATGGGGCACAGGCTGTACATATCACGTAAGTGCAGGGCATAATGACCCTCCACTCTCTGCACGAGGGCACACTAGTAAGAGGGGGCACAATTACACAATACGCCATAAACTAAAATCATCAAAGCGTGGCACCCCTGGCAAAGAAGGCCACCAAGCCTCGCATTAGAGTTCACAGTGATGGGTGAGCCTGCCACAACCCGTTGTGAATCTCAGAGCACGGTGATAAAAGGTATACAGGGATTTCAGACATTTTGCGGAAGCATTGATATAAATCACCATATTCTAAAAGAGGTATCCAGGGTAAAACAGGCTTTATTATCAGAAAAGAAATTTTACCTTCAATTTTTGTTGTCAATGTGAGTCGTTTGTAGATGTTTGTAGATGATCTTTAATGATCTTTTCCCTGAGAGGTCTTTATCAGCGGGATACCCTGTGTTGACACATGTCCATGAGAAAATACCATAGCTTTAGGTTTTTTCTGAATTTAGCACTAACTTCAAGAAATTCAATCTGGACTGCAGCACAAAGAAAGCAGACTATAAAGACTCGATGGCCTGTTCCAGTGAGGCTGAGCAACACTAAAGCACTGTATCATCTGCATGAAAATGATAATTGACATTTGACAGATCAACACAAAGATGGTTAAATAAAATAAATAAATACATAAAAAATGGGCCTAGGATGGAGCCGTGAGGTACTCCCTTGGACACATTCAAAAAAGATGATTTGACACATTCTGATCGATTTAACAGATGATTGGCAAACCAGTTTAAGGCTTGTCAGAGATGCCAAGGACTTTAATCAAAAGCTGAGGATCAACAGTGTTAAAATCCTTTGAACACAATAGTTTTCCCGAGCTGTTTCTTTCTAAAAGCAGAATGAGTTAGATAAAGTATCATTAGCATGTAAGTACATTTTTAGGCCTCAGTTATAGTTAGAATATAGAGAAATATCATGCCTCTGTGTGCCACATTAGTTTATTAAAAATACTCGCACACGTGCACTGCCTAAGAGCTCTTAAAATTCACCACATCGCGTGCTGCCCGGTGGTGGAGTGGTTAAGCACACTTATGCCAGGGTCCACGTGCAGCATGCCATGAGGTCAAATCCTGACTCTGACGATTTACTGCATGTCCTCCCTTCTCCCTCAGCCCCCATTTCACGCTGTCTTTCCTGTCTAATAAAGCCCATGGGCCAAAATCTTTAAAAAAAATTAAATGACTACTTTTTTCTCTGATATTACACTGGGCCCTGTGCAGGGTCCAGAGCTGGGTCAGTAAAAGTGACTTGGTGATTTGAGCGTGGTGTGTAGAACCATCTAAGAGTGTGCGCGCCCAAATTCATTCTACGCTCTCTTTACCACAGTGACAATTTCAGACGCTTTTACCCCAAAACTGAGCTAGGTTTCTATGTAATGTATCCAAATGGGAGACAAGGGGAGTGTGTCCACAGCGCTGCACACACACCTCTGTCTCATGCCTCTCGTACACTCTGAGGAGGTCCACATATCACGCCATAGAGACTCAACCAATCAATCAATGTTTATTGTAAAGCACACTTCCAACTTTAAAAACCCAAAGTGTTGTACGGCAAAGTGCAATAATACATGCATACAAACAATTAAAATACACATGAAGTTAATAAAAGTGATGCCAGTGCTGGAGTCATGTGTTGGTGACGCCTTGTACCTGTGCCAGTGCAGTGATGCCAGGACTGGAGTCATGTGTTGGTGACGCCTTGTACTTGTGCCAGTGTAGTAACGCAAGGGCTGGAGTCCATGTCGTTGGTGACGCCTTGTACCTGTGCCAGCCTGCAGTGATGCCAGGACTGGAGTCATGTGTTGGTGACGCCTTGTACCTGTGCCAGTGCAGTGATGCCAGTGATGCCAGGCTGGAGTCATGTGTTGGTGACACCTTGAACCTGCTGCCAGTGCAGTGATGCCAGGTGATGCCAGGCTGGAGTCATGTGTTGGTGACCCCTTGTATCCGTGCCAGTGCAGTGATGTCCAGGGCTGGAGTCATGTGTTGGTGACGCCTTGTACCTGCTGCCAGTGCAGTGATGCCAGGTGATGCCAGGGCTTGAGTCATGTGTGGGTGACGCCTTGTTACCTGTGCCAGTGCAGTGATGCCAGGACTGGAAGTCATGTGATTGGTGATGCCTTGTACCTGTGCCAGTGCAGTGATGCCAGGACAGGAGTCATGTGTTGGTGACGCTAGAGAGGCACATTATGAGCTTGGGCACACGGTGCAGATTTTAAAATATTGACTGAAATGCTTTTCTTTGCACTTCTTTTCTTTTATGTCTTGAACTATTTGACGGAGCCTGAAAATGGCACTTTTAAATTAAAATTTTGTTGATTTCTGCCATGTCTTTGTGATTTTAATGCATTTTTCCTGTTGTGTGAAGCACTTTGAATTGCCTTGTGTACGAATTGTGCTCTACAAATAAACTTGCCTTGCCTTGCCTTGCCTAAATGTATTATTTATTTATTTATTACTATGCATGGTGACCGAGAGCGCTCTCACCTCCCAATAAGGAGATGATGGGTTCTTTTCCTGGGCCAGACCATCATCACATGGTCTCTCTTGGGAGGAGTCTGCATGTCCTCCCCGTGTCACCATGGGTTCTCTCTGGTTCTCCGGCTTCCTCCCACAGTCCGGACATGCAAGTGTGAGGTCAACTGTAAATTGCCCCTAGTAAATGAATGTGAGTAGATGAATATGAGAATTGTGAGAGTGAATTTTCTCCCGCTTGTTCCCATTATGATGAATGAATTAATGTATTTATTTGACAGGGACAATGCAGTCATACATAGTTACACACAGACCATGCAGCTGCGACGCAAACAGTGTATCATACTCAACTCCTGGCCCTGGTTGGACGGTTCCTCATCATCAACAGTTCAAAACATTGTAAAAAACTCAATCTTTAAGCGTAACAACAGTGAAATTTACATGTCAGGCGTTTCAATACAATACCCACACACCACAGCACACACACACAATACAGTATTTAAAGTGAGGACAGCGTTGGTTGTTTTCTTAGCCATCATGTGAACCTTGAGCTAAACAATTTCAACTCTGATATGCATTTGAGGTCAGTGAGCAGTGAGTTCCACAGCTTACAGTTTTTAAATTAAACAGCAGAGGAATAATTCAGACCGTCCTAAAAATGAACTAGATCAGTTTTTCACATTTTTAAGAATCTGGTATAGCACCTTTCAAGTCCTTTCCACAACTCCATACTTTGCCCATATTGACCTAAACAAATTGACTGAAAATATGATGGACAACCTCCAGATGATTCTATCCATTCTGTTCTCTCAACCGACCAATCACAGCCCGTTTGCGACGCTGCTTCATTCACAGACATTCTTCTGCTTAGTAGATAAGACGTGTGTATTGTACAGCCCTGACTTTAAGGAGGTCACACAGAGCCATTTGCTACAGTATCTTCTCCTGATAAATGCCACACAAACAGATTTCAGAAAACCTCTCATTCTCTTTTCAAACAGCATGAAGGTCGCAGCGGTCAGAGAAAAAATGACTTAAGGTATGACTTATCTGGCACTTGTTTGAGTTATGCTCTGCAATTTGTTGTTATTTTCTACAGCTCTACACCCCAAATAACACATTCTTTGCAAATAGAGTTTCTTATTCTTATCTTTATCCAAGTAAAAACACTGAGATTATTGACCAAGGCTAAAATGCTTTTTGCTCAAAATGGCACCCCGCCCATAGACATTCATCGACACAAAATTCTCTATCTCGTTGCTCGTTTTCAGACTCGACCAATTGGCAATGACGGGAAGGAAATGAATGGTCAAACTGATTCTGATTCTGATTCTGATTCTGATTCTGAACCCCATATTAAAGCAAATATAATGTTTTTTTCATGATATTTATGTCACATGTCAAGTAACACGTAAAAGAGGAGGTTGGTGGTCAGTAGATTCTTAAAACAAGCACATCAGAATTCTCAATTTAAAGTGAGTTAGCCTTTTGCTCAGAATTTTTTTTCATTTAATTTTTTTTATTTTTTAAATTAAAGAACACATAAAAACAAACCTAGAGGAAGAGAAACACGACCAGAGAGAGAACAGACACAAAATAAAGCAGCAGACAGCCAACAAATTAATGGAAGAATAAGATCACGGCCGAGAGAACCCTAAAAGAAACATGCCCTAAGTTTGTGAAATTTGTACATTTTCAATTTGAGTCCCAATATAATTTTTTTCTATTTTACGTATCTCCATTATAATGTCAGTCCAGTTCTTGATCGTCGGAGCATTTTGTGTCATCTATTTTTTTGTAAGGGCTTTATTTGCTGCTGCCAGGAGGATATTCCAGAGAAAACTGCCAATTGTGTCCATGGCAGAAGGACCTCCCCAAAAAACTTCCCCGGTACTCCTGACACCAGTCCTCAGAAAGAACTGGTTATTTGACCTCATTAACTCACCAAACCCCCGCTGCCCGCAAGTATTTTCCAAAATCCCACAAATCCAATCTCCCACATGTGGTCACAGAGTTTATGTACAAAAGTAGAACACCAACATGGAGCTTAAAGTCTGATGTTAAAAACAAATAAATAAAGTCATCAGTCTCTTCAAATTAACAGAACTGTATCACCATGTGACCACAACCCGATCTCTCATACCCCACGCTGGTGGCTCCACCTCTCGTACTCTTCAGTTCTCTGTGTTTTGCATATTCCTTAGGAGCACCTCACCTTCTCCTGGTGTTCTGAACATGTGTGTTTTACCTTCAAAAGTCACCAGAAGAGTCGTGGGGAAAGATAATCCATGTCTCCGTTTTCTCTTCCTGAGCTCCTCACAGATGTGGTAGAACCTTTGCCGTTGTTGACGAACCTCGTATAGAATATCTGGAGCGAAGAAGACGCACTTGCCTTTGTACTGGAGGTCTCCTTTAACCCTTGCAGCCTTCAGGACACGCTCCTTCACACGATTGATTATCATTATCAGGCCTTGTGGTTTTTCAGAAGCTGGTCTTGGTTTGCCCAGGGGATGTGCTCTTTCGATTCTGATGGGAAGGACTTCAATAATCTTCTCCAAAAAGCTCTCTGTATCCTCTCCTTCTCCTACTTCTACACCCACAATCCTCAGGTTAGGAAGACGAGATCTGGACTCCAAATCCAGGAACTTATTTTTAATATTTTTATCCTCCGACTCCAGGCTTGTCACCCTTACCCGCAGAGCCTCCATCTTGGCCCTTACCGTCTGCAGATTGTCCGTATTTGAAACACGCTGCTCGACTTCCTCCATGCGTGTTCTGGTTAGTCCCGCTGCCTTTAGCTCAGCGGCAATCGCATCAGAGACTGCAACATATACTGTCAGAATGCAGCAATGGCTGCTATCTTTTCCGCTCTGAGAGACACCATATCACGCTTCACTTCGTGTCTCATTCCGGACATCATGAGCAATAACTGATGATTTGTCATATTCTTTCACCATCTGATGCAAAGAGGTCACGAGAATCTCCATCTGGCAGGGAATGACAGCGTTTCTCCGCGTCAGGTTTGCTAGCCATGTTAGCCTCGTTAGCTTGTAGTGCGGGCTTTTTTCCAATGGGATTGTAGGCCGTCAGCTTTGTTTGCTTTTACGTATCAGTGATCAATTTGTAGTGAGTATACGAAAATACCTGCGTATCATGTAGACTGCACTGCTGTCATGTTGGATATTAATACTTTGCATGGAATGTTCAACAGTATAGCAATAAATACATCAATGTGCATAGAGACAAGCAGGTGACGCCACCAGAGCCAAGTTACAGGTCAGGGGCCTCATACACCTGTACGCATTTCCCTCTTCCTATAGCCCAACCCACCTTACTTCTGTGCCGTGTCAATTCCTCATGAGTTTCCGCCCTGCCCTAATATACCATATATGTCTATGCAAATCACCACATTAACATATTTAGCATATTCATAAGGGTGAGACGCGGTGCTACAGATGGACGAGAAATGGTGGGAAAAAGGAAATTCTCCAAGATGGAGACGCTAATCGGCGAGGTAGAGGCCCGCAGTCTTTAAAAAGAAACTGAAAAAAGGCGCTACTCATCTGAGGGCGCAGCCTTTAGCAGCGTATCAAAAACAATACACAAAAACTCTGGACCCAGGTGCATTTTGATGGTCAATGGAAAAGACTTTTCCCTTCTTTCAGTAATCTGTCATAATATAAGCCAGTGTAACCAGCTGATTTTATGGATTTTATGTTGGAAGTGCAAGTTATAAACCACAGCATGAATATCCCCTTTTACAGGTATGGTATCACTGTACAATGGTAAAACCAACCTCTAATGTTTTGTACCGAATGTATGCATTTGGAAAACGGTTCATATTAATGTAATGATTTAAGACAGGGGTGTCAAACTCATTTGGGCCAGGGGCCGCTTTTCGACGCTCAGGTTGGGTCGCGGGCCGAACATAATGTAAAAAATAAAACAATAAAAAATATAACAAATGTTATATAGCCTAGTAATAGTTAAATGTGGACAATGTTGCACAAATTGTGCAGCAGGTGACCATATTCCATATTCATGCAGCAGCAGCAGAGACAGGAACATGGACGTGTGATATGATTCTGATATTAAATGTTTGTATCACAGACATGTTAATATTGCTGCCCTAACTCAATATGAGTTCACTATTTTTACAGTTTAAGCTTATTTTAGTGACAAATTATTCATTTTGTGAATCAAATGAGCGCTCAAAGCAGCTTCACTCTGTCATGTTCAGACTTTATTACACTCAGATCTGTGTTTTTACCTGTGGCTCATGATCTGTCCAGGTTTTTCAATGGTTTGGATGTTTTTTCTCACAGAATTGTCAGCAAAGAAGTTTGTTTTCTTGTTGTTAGCTTCACATTAGCGCCGCTTTTAGCACAGCTCTAACGTCCACAAATCGCCTCTTTTCTTTATTCCTCATGTTTCCCACGATCTGCCCTGGAGCAGAGCGCGACGTGTGAAGCTGTCGCTGGGCGCTACAGGTCATCGCTGCCTTGTGTGTTCGATTTTAAACCTGCTGCGATGAGTGTCGCTGGTCGCTGTCCCTCGGCACTTGAGCTGGCAGCACACAGCGCGGGGGAGGGGCCGCGGCTGCAAAGGATTGTGGGAATTGTAGTTATGGCGATAAAAACGCGATATATCTATTGGAAATGAATAATTATAAACTAGAAATGTTCGGCGGGCCAGATGAAAACGTCTGGCGGGCCACATCTGGCCCGCGGGCCTTGAGTTTGACAAATGTGATTTAAGATGTATTTACACTGTTGGTACAAAACCAATGGGCAGCACTAGCTAGGTAACAATATTAGCACTAGCTCCTTGTTGTTGAGCTAGCAGGGGAAGAAACAATTTCTGCTAAATCTCATGTACAATATTATGATCCGTGTCATTTACTAAAGACTGTATATTGCAGGGGTAATTTGAAACACTGTAAAATCTAGTTTAAAATGTGAACACGATAGATATTCCGTATGACTATTTTTCTAGTTGTTAATGGTATTGAATTTAATTATAAACCAGCACGGCATGAAGACAGACGTGTCCTTGCTTTATTTCTCATCTTAGACACATGACCAAACTACTGCCAAATTCAGACATACGACCATCTTTCTCTTTCTCTCTTTCCTTCTCCATCTTTCTCTCTTCTTTTTTTTTTACAATACAGCGTAAAACACATACTTTGAAGACGTACAACTACAGAAGACGTATAACTACAGTAGGTGGCGGTAAATGCACCTCAGCTTCAGTTAGGGGCCAACCGCTATTAAAAGCAACACATGAGAGTTCATGGGAGTTTGCCCAACCAGTCCACATGTGCTTTGTGGATCTGGAGAAGGCTTTCAACCGTGTCCCACGGGGTGTCCTTTGGGGGGTGCTCCGGGAGTAAGGGGTTTTGGGGCCCTTTGTTCAGGGCTGTCCGGTCCCTGTATGACCGGAGCAGGAGCTGTGTGCGCATTGCCGGCAGTAAGTCAGACCTTTTCCCTATGCGTGTTGGACACAGCCAGCCCTTTGTCACCGGTTCTGTTCATCGTTTTTATGGCTCCATCAAACCTGGACCTGCAACAGGCACTGGGACGGTTTGCAGCCGAGTGTGAAGAAGCTGGGATAAGGATCAGTACCTCCAAATCAGAGGCCATGTTTCTCAACCGGAAAAAGGTGGCTTGCGCACTTCGGGTGGGTGGGGAGCCCTTGCCCAAGTGGAGGAGTTCAAGTATCTCGGGGTCTTGTTCACGAGTGAGGGAAGGATGGAGCGTGAGATTGACAGGCGTATCGGTGCAGCGCCTGCATTGATGTGGTTGCTGCATCAGACTGTTGTGGTAAAGAAGGAGCTGAGTCGAAAGACAAAGCTCTCGATTTTCCGGACAATCTACGTTCCTCCCCTCACCTATGGTCATGAGCTTTGGGTAATGACCGAAAGGACAAGATCGTGGATACAAGTGGTCGAAATGAGTTTCCTCCGCAGGGTGGCTGGGCGCTCTATTAGAGATAGGGTGAGGAGCTCAGTCACACGGGAGGAGCTCGGAGTAAAGCTGCTACTCCTCCACATCGAGAGGAGACAGCTGAGGTGGCGGGGGCATCTGTTCCAGATGCCTCCTAGGCGCCTCCCTGGGGAGGTGTTTCGGGCATGTCCCACCGGCAAGAGGCCCCGGGGAAGACCCAGGACACGCTGGAGGGACTATGTCTCTAGGCTGGCCTGGGAGCGCCTGCTTAGACTGCTTCCTCTGCAACCCGGCACCAGATAAGCAGAAGAAAATTGATGGACGGATGAAAATTTGTTTGTAAAAGTAGGTGGGACCATTGATCCCTGGTATTTTGAGCGGTGGCTCTGCATTTTGCCGTTTTGTTACGTGTCGGACTTTCTGTTTCACAACCGATTGTTATTACATGGTAGCAGTCCTCCGTGCTGTTTCCATGGATGTATTGGCTGTTTCAAGGCGCAACAAAGGAGAGGGCGGCGTGTTTAAAAAGTACGAGTGTGACAGAGATGTTGTGTGGGGGAGCATGGGAGACCACAAATGTGGGGAGTGGAGTCTGGGGGACAGGGGACACGGGGGCCAGGGTGGCTGGTGCGCGGCGCTAGTTGCGGTAGTTAGAGTTTCAGCTCATGACACCGTGCTCTTTCACACAACAATACTCTTCCCGGTCACACTCATGAGTTTAAAACACGCCGCTCTCTCTTCAGGTCCGAGTGGAACAAGCTCTGTGTGAAACAAAAGCGCCACAAGTCATTCCGTGCGCTCCTCGCACCACTGATTACTGTGTTTTTAATTAAATATATAAATTGAACGAATCATCGGGGCAATAAAATAATAATCAGAACTTTTTGTAATCGAATTACTCGATTTACTCGAGTAATTGTTGTAATTGTTGAGTAGTTGTTTTACTGAATGAACTCTTTTGTTAATGGTCTCATTTGACCAACCTGCCCAAACTTTTTCACGCCAAGTATTTTATTTATAGATCACACTCCTTGTGAATGAAAAAATGCGTACGCACATTTTCGTTTTGTGCGTACAGGGCTTTAGAAATGAGGGCCCTGAACTGTGAAGAGGCGAGACAGTGAGAATGAACCTCATAAAATAAAAATAAGTAAATCGGAACATGTTATCAGGTAATGTTGTGACGGATTGGCTGTCAAGTTCGTGGGGTGCCAGTCAGGTCTCTCGCTTGACATATGTTATAACAAATATTGATATGTATTTTAAACAAGTTTTTACGATCTTCTCATTTTGACTTTATTTGGTGTAATTATACCTATTGTACAAATAAATTATAGTTTTACACCAATCGAGTTGGTACTTGTGGAGAAAACGTTGAAAAATCTGTAGAAAATGACAAGAAATGCATCACACAGCCAAAGTTTATACATAATTTACACAAAGAAACAACTTTAATGACCATCTAAGCATTCATTCAACAAAATGAAGTCGCTCTCATATATTTTTATTCGTCTAATAAATGTGCTATTCTGGGATAACATTTTTATAATTTTTAGCAAAATTCTAAATATGTTCATCTTCACTGCATTCAAGTTCAATGAGTAGTCCGACCTGTCAGAGGCACTTTAAGGAGTCAAAAGTCAGATGTTTTCTCTTAGTTTGCCAAACTCCCACAAGGACATACACTAGAAGATGCATGAATAAAGCATAACATAAAGTGTCCCCAGAATGTCCTTAAACAAAAACAAAACAATGGCACTGAAGTATAATCATTCATCAGAGTTCCGGGCCAGGCTAATTCATGGATTTCAGTCACGTGACTTATTTGTTTTCACTCCATTTTGAAGACGTCACATGCTGTTGCCTCTCCGCTGTTAGATTCACATGAAAAACAGAGCATGAAATTGAAAATCAAAAGGGTTGAAACTTGAAGAAGGTAGAGGTTTGGGGCATTGATCCTTATCTACAACGGTGAGTCGCTGAAACTTAAAAGCAGAAACAAACTTTTGTGGACATTTCCCTCTGCTCTTCCTCATCCACAAGCCCTCGGCGCCGGACACGCCCTCAAAGCTTTCAAGAGCATGGACTTTATGTCTGATCCTAAACTATAGCACCTGGACAGTTGGCTCCTCAAAACTGCCGGCAAGTAGGCTAAAATGTATTAGCATAGCCACGCAATAACATGTAAACTGGCATTAGCCAACTGCTAACTCCCTGAAACAAAGAGCTCAGCCTCAGTCTGGAGTGATTTTTGTAAGTCCACTGGTCCCTCCTGATCACAAGAATACAGAAATGTATTCTTGTGATCAGGAGGGACTTTGGAATGTTACAGAACAGGAAGGCTTTGTTTTCAGACTTTTTGCCGGCACAGCCCACAGTGTGCACAAGGCTTTCATCCACAAAATGGCAGTAGCAACGAGTGTGCGATGTCACTTCGGACCCATGAATCGCTCTCCAATAGGATCACAACAATAAGGAACTTTGGGTGCAGTGAGGTCTCAACGTCCTTTACAAAAACCACCCAGCATATGACAAACTAAAATAAAACCACATATATTCAGAATGAGCAGGCTTTTAATGCATTGAACCTCACAAAGCAGAGAAGAATAATTACTATGAGGCAAAACTCACAGTCAGTCGGTCAGTTGGCGTGTCAGACACAGACTTTTGTGTTTGATGTCAGATACAGAGGAGCGGAGAACGGACTGGAAATGGAAGAATGTTCTTTATAGAGTGGCGGGATGACGACTGCTAAAAATCCCAATTTCCTCTTATTTTTAAAAAATAAATTAAGAATTCAATATCAACAAATACTTTTGTACGATTTTCCAAAATCTTGGTAAGACCAAGATTGTAAAGTTTGGTGTGAGTAGATGTTACAATGTTTGCCTTAAAATTGCTATAATTGAATAAATGAAAGACATATAAGTTTAATGTCATACTGTGGAACATTCCAGGCAAAGCAATAACATGACAGGTAGCAGACCGTCCACCAGAAAAGTTACACAATGACCCTTTAAATACACTGGTGAACAAACAAGACACTAGCAGTGTGCTATCATCCACATTTAAAGTGCTTTACAGCAGGTCCCAGCACTCCTTGTGTCCTTGGCTTGTAACAGTGGAAATGAAAATACAAACTGCAAAAACATGTATCTTGATAAATTAAAAGTGAATCAAATTGAGAATATTTTAAGTTGATTTGAGAAGCTTTAACTTTTCAAGTAAAATAAGAAAAAAGATAATAGTTTCCGATGGAGGGCAGACGCCTCTATAACGCTGGGTGAGTCACTTTTTTACTGAAATAAATAAAAAATAGGAATATCCACAAATGTTGAACCTGTTGTTAGCTTTTCAGTCTAGAAAAGTTTAATCATGTGGTTCATAGTCTTTTCAATGTACAACAATGACGCCTTCTTCCATTGAATATTTCCCCAACTTGTGCTGAAATAGAAACAAAAACATGAATTAAGTTCATTTATAGTGACAGTTTAAAGGCCCAGTAATTACAGAGAAATTCTTTTTCAGTAGCCAAACATTTTAGCTGTATTCACCTTAAACCAGATCAATCATCTTCATTTTTACAGTAAATTCAAACATATAAACATATTTTCCTTCAGACTGGAGCTCCAATACTGTTTTCTCGACTGTTTGAAAAAGTCTGGGCCAAACAGTGCCATCAGACGTGTGAAAGCCAGTTCAAATAACGAGGCTGTGCAGCAGCTTGAAGCACAATGGCAACTAAGAACTCTCCACACAATGACACGAGCTTTTATTTAATCGCAGGGAGGAAAAGGTTGATAGTAATTATTTATTTGGTAACATGTTGAATTCAATTTTCAACATTTCAAAAGTTTGCCCACATCCTACTTTACACTTGTAAGTTGAATAACTATTCTTATTAATTTGGAGGAAAATTAAAGGTTGCCCTGAACAGCACAGCAGCAGCGTGGTATTAGTCAGATAGTCAGGGATAGGGATGGGAGTATCGATACCGAAGTATCGATATATTGACACCCAGACATCATTTTTTTGGTCTCGATCTCGTGAATGAAATATCCATACTACCTCAAATGTGTTCACAGGCGTGCATGGGGTACATTTTCCAGCTTCATGTGTTCTGGACAGGTTTGAGCGCAGTGCTTGTGTCTGGAAACACCCCCACTTAACAGCAGCAGAATGGACTGGTCCATCTACGTCACGTGGCACAACCACATGCTAAAGTAGTAGTGTTTGAATCTGAACAATATCCGAACACAAAAGGAGTGTGACATGGGCATATTTAGGGGCTAGAACTAAAGAGAACACGCGCTGCTCACAGAGCACAGAATAGAGGAACTGTTGGATGTATTACACAGCCGATGGCCTGACTTGTGACGTTACCTGTGGATAAACTTCTCATCTGGTGAAGGAACAGCGGTGAGTGAGACTGTGTGTGATGCGTGTGATAACTAAGGTAAGCCTAATGAGAGAATAACGTGATATGCTCATTCTGACCACTGACACACCATGTGCACTATGTAGTTGTATCGATCAGCATAACAGTTTGTTATGTGTTTGCAGCGCCCCCTGCATGCAGCGCACCTCCGCAGGTGAATGCAAGAGCCAGACTCTATAGGGTCGTTTTGGCATTTGTATGGATAGTTATTTGCAAATAATAAAGTCTGAAGTCCTAGGGCTTATGTGCACTAAATATATCATATATTTATGCACACTTCCAGTATTGGTATCGGTTGAACTGTCCCCCAAAATATTTGGTATGGTAACTATACTAAAATTAGTGGTATCGCCCATCTCTAGTGAGGGATACAATCTTCACTCTGGCTTAATCATACCACCATCACAAATATTTAACATTTAGTGTAAATGAATTACAAATCTAATATGTATAAAGTCTCAAACGTTTTCTGGTGGCCCACTCCATGCTGTAATATAACTGATAAAAATAAAACTATACATATTTCATTTTTACTAACCCATACAAAATGTCTAAACTAACCTGAAATAGTTTGATATAATACTATTTATTTTTAGTGTCATTGTCATTAGCTTTAACAGACCAGATATACCAGTCTCTCTGAGAGCTCTCCCCTCTCCCTCTGTCCCTCTCCCCATCACTCCTCTCTCCCTTCTGAAATAAATATTAAAAAAATCTCCTCCGCACATGCTCAGTTAGGGCACAAGATGCCCACACAGGTTTATTCAGCGGAGCATGAACGGACCACTGAACACGGTCACAGACTGAGCAGCTGCAGGAGAAGAAGAACCAAGCTTCCCGCAGTATTGCTCAGCAACCTGTAGAGGCCACTAAAAGACAACATGACTTCCAGCCAAGCTTCAGCAGCAGAAGTGAGGGGAAAACAGACTTAAATGGATATATTTCGGACACGGACTGCTTGCCTTGATTTCCCTGTCCGCACTTTACCAGTTAATACTTCATCTTCTTCTTCATAGTTAGACAGTCAAACAGGGGTTTTATTATTAAGTGAACATAATTAGGCATATAAACACAGAATAGCCTAATAATTATTATACTATAAGTGAAAAACCTGCAACATAAAACTGGGAAATGTGTTAACTTTCTAATAACTAAAACAGCTAATTCTTTTGAAAATAAAATATAGTGGCTACAAGTAAATAATAGAAGTAGGCGTAAAAGATTATCAGCACCTCACATGTAGCTCTTTTAACTATATTAGTTATATTAGTGAGACGAGCACCATGGTAACAAAGCTTTTCGCTTTTCTTTGGCTCACATCAATAACAAACTGCTTTGTGAAGGATTACACAAGGTCTCCTCCTCCTGCTTCTCATCGCAGGTGACTCTCTCTCCTCCTGCTCCTCTGTACGACTCTCTCTCCTCTCTCTCCTCTCTCTCCTCTGTACGACTCTCTCTCCTCCTGCTCCTCTGTACGACTCTCTCTCCTCTCTCTCCTCTCTCTCCTCTGTCGACTACTCTCTCCTCTCTCTCCCTCTCTCTCCTCTCTCTCCTCTCTCTCCTCTGTACGACTCTCTGTGTACGACTCTCTCTCTTCCTCTCTCTCCTCTCTCTCCTCTCTCTCTCCTCTCTGACGACTCTCTCTCCTCTCTCTCTCCTCTCTCTACTCTCTCTCTCTCTCTCTCCTCTCTCTCCTCTGTACGACTCTCTCTCCTCTCTCTCTCTCTCTCTCTCTCTCTACTCTCTCTCCTCTCTCTCCTCTCTCTCCTCTGTACGACTCTCTCTCCTTCTCTCTCCTCTCTCTTCTCCTCTGTACGACTCTCTCTCCTCTCTCTCCTCTCTCTCCTCTCTCTCCCCTCTCTCTCCTACTCTCTCTCCTCCTGCTCCTCTGTACGTCTCTCTCTCTCTCCTCTGTATGACTCTCTCTCCTCCTGCTCCTCTGTACGTCTCTCTCTCTCTCCTCTGTACGACTCTCTCTCCTCCTGCTCCTCTGTACGACTCTCTCTCCTCCTGCTCCTCTGTACGTCTCTCTCTCCTGCGTTTGTGCGTTAACTAATTTTGTATGTCCTTGCTAAAATAAGAATCACGGATTTTGCCTGGATCCCTCTATGATGCTCTCTCATAATGGGATCAAACTGGGCCATCAAGTCAACCTGACCAAGAAAATTCCCATTGTGAGCCTCAGAAAGTCTGAATCTGCTAGACGATACACAATTGCTCACGTTTGCTTTACAGTTGTACCTCTAATGCATTTCTGTCCTGATTACATTGAACTATAGCTGTGTTTGTCCATAGTCTGTTTAACGGCAAATGCCAACTTTCCAGGTTTGATACATGTTCAGGAGACCGCTCATGGTGAGCCCAACTTGACTGTGTGAACTTCCTTTTAAGAGAGTAACTCCTAAGGCCGGGGAGATAGAAGATCAAGTTCTTAATAGTAAAAGAGTTTTAATTTTTAAATACAAAAATCATTGGTATCATAAGCGCAATACATAATATAATATAATTTGGTTTCAGATTGAAACAAAAAGCACTGCTATGTCCCATAGTTGCTGGGAGAAAAATGCTGGGAACCACAGTTTTAGAGAACGGCGCGTTCCAAGCGTCAGGCCATGTCCACACGGAGCCGGATAACGGCGTTTTAAGTTCCCAAACGTCACTATCATGAATACACGTCACGTATGCGTCCTTGTTTATGCCTGACAGTGGACAACACGGATCATTTGAGAAGTTTGTTACTTTTGTTTGTACAAGTGCAGCGCATACAAGGAGTGCTTTACAGTCGGTTATATTGCACCAAATAACTCTTCCTCCACATCGAAGGCCACTCGCGAAATCTGGCGCCACGCTTCATGTTTTGCGGAGGTGACGACGAGAAAAGGCGTGCTCTCATTGGATAGATTGGGTCTAACTTTTAGGCAAACACATGTGTACATGGCCTCAATAAAGGTGAAAAACCACTGGGTTAATCCTCCTGGCAATCACATCTATCAGAACTCCTGGAGGGAAATCAGGATACAGTTCCAAATGATTCTTTTGGCTGGTCAGGCAATTGATTTTTGTCCTGTTCTAGTCCCGGTTTAGTCACACTCCAGGCCATGTGCAGTTCCAATTTGAAAGTAGTCGCCCAAATGTCAATTCTTTGCTTATTTTTCACAGCCTATTAAACCTAACACATTTCCTATTCTTCAGTTCAATGCTTTTAACCAAAATCGGGCCATTATTTTAAATGCCTCACTCCGCTGGGCTTTTTCTTTCAGCACACAGCTTTAGGAGACCGCACAATCACTGCCAATATAAAGAGACATCTTTGACAAAAAGAGACTAATTTCCCCCAGGATCAATAAAATATCTATCTGCAGTTTAAGGCTCTGAGCTGAAGTCATCTTACACTCTCAGGGATAGAGAGTGTGGCGAATATTAGCTAAGTTTGGTCAAATTACATTGTGTAGGACGCACGGATGTCACGCTGCTGTCAAGGCCAATGCATCAACGAATCTAATAGAAGCCCATTTAAGTTTGTTATAGAGCAGGGAGGTTCAATTATTGTTTCCAGATTTTGGGAAAGCTGTAACCACATTTGTCTGTGCAAGTGCCTTTATGCAGACACACATGGCTGTATCGGGATTACTATTTCAAAATGAAGTCAAAACTACCTACACTCAATACCATGTGCTTTTTGTTTTTAACCATGTTATATTGTTGTTGCCTCATCTTAAAAACAGCGGGAGTTGCATTTAGCTTCATTCCCATTTGTTTCAGTTATCCTGTTTACGAGTTTGTCTTGCTCTGAGCCTTAGAAATCAATCTGTTTACATGTTTCCAGAATTGCGGTGTCAAAGGTAGAGATCAGGGGGTCTCCTGGGCTGTTTTTAGGTCCATAAAAAAATCATCAACAGACTCGTGCTGAGCATTTGGTCTAATCACGGTCATTACAACTGCGTGCTTACATTAGCATGTTTTTTTCCCTTTGAATCATTGCCTCTGCTGCCAGTAGATGACCCATTAGTCTACGATTGCCCCCAAAATGATGTCAAACGTTTGTATATTGTTTGTGCACGCGTCATTTCTGAGATATTGATCATTCATTTATATGTGAAGTTTTTTTCCAACCCGAGTCGCGCAATTTTAATGTTCTCTGACCGGCCCCAGCCCTACCTGTTTTTAACCCACCTAAATATTATAATATATTCTTAGGGAGTGTATCTCTTGGTGGCAAAGAGGATGAAAGGCAGAGGCTGATAGTTCTGCTGCTGTGGTGGAGATTGGGCAGAGAAATGTTTGACATTACAGGTAATTGGCTGAGAGAATAAAGTATGAGGCTGTGATTGGCTGATTCAGATACTACGGTCTTCCTGTTTTAAATCATTTCTGACGTAGTACGATTTCCGATTCGTTCCCTCATACCATCAACATTTCTTGGTGACCCAAAAATGCTCTTCCAGACCATAATAAATCAGTCAACAAATTCCACTTCGAATTATAGTCTCCAGCAGTGGCTCTGGATCTGGTACATTTCAGAATTTTCAGATGACTTGTACCACTCTGCTGCTGCTGCCCAGAAAAGCCCAGCAATAGACTGCCAGCGGACAGAAGAGACAATGACGCGCTTCAAACGCCCGAGCCATGTTCACATTCAGACGAGGACGGGCGGGGGGGCCGCTTTCAAGGCGCAGGTGCTTCTGACATATGTTCCTGCATTTGGTAATAACATAAAGCACGTACTGTACACTGAATTAGAGTGTGAACAATATCCAGCAGACAGAAAGTAGTCCCATGTAGACTTGTGAGTTGTAGCCGTGGGAGCAAAATAGATTCTAACAAAGGATGAAATGGGAATGTCTAGTTATGAATTTGTTTTAGCATTAATAAATTATATGCCTGGCTATCTAAAACAAAACTCAACATTTACACATTATATATATATATATATATATATATATATATATATATATATATATATATATATATATATATATATATATATATATATATATATATATATATATATATATATATATATATATATATATATATATATATATATATATATATATATATATATATATAATATATATATATATATTAATTATTATTATAATCATTATCATAATTTTTCTTTTTTAAGAATATACACAAAAAACAGATCCCAACCAGAGAGCAAAAATAAAAATAAACATCCAACTAAATATCCAAAGACACAAACTCATGGCATATTTAAATAACAATAAAGGGGCCACTGTCTGATGTCTGTTACTACGTCAGTCCAGTCCTGATCATTAGTGATGTTTGTGTGAACCATTTATTTGTGATAGTACGTTCCAAAGGTATCCATTTATTGTGTCCATGTCAGGAGGCCCTAACTCCTTTAGGGCCTCCTGACATGGAGTTCTAAAATTGAGTGGGATGGCAATGTCAAAAACAGTCCCAAAACAGGTGACAGTGGTTTGCCCCCTGGCTGCCGGAGTTTCCTAAACAGTTAGCATTTCTTTGTGAATAATAGGCATTTTGACATGTTATAATGAAAAAATATGATACATTTTTCCAGCAAAATTCCCTCCAAACATGTGATTTTGTAGTCCTCAACTGGAATGTACACACTTTCCCAATTTTTGTCTGTCAAAGCAAAGTTACCTTCTCTTTCCCATTTATTTGTAATATATTTTGTAATTTGTCCAGATTAGCAATGCATTAATATCATTTAGATATTATTTCCCTTGAAGGTTCTGATTTATAAGCCTTGATAACAATTTCGGTAAGAGGATTTTAATGGTAATTTCTTTGTTTATTTTCTTGGTTATAATAAAGCCTTCTGTGATTCTTCAACATTCATTCAACATCTTTTACAATCTGGTGAAAACGTTTATACCTTTTGTAATCCAGACCTTGAATCTCAGGTGAGTTCTATTTGGTACAAAACCATGGTCATAAGACACCCAGCTTCACAGTTTAACATTTTCGTTTAGTTTGTTTAGTTTGTATGTTTAGATTAGCTCCTTTATAGATATAGATATATTCTAAACTTCCTCCAAATGACTCCAGCATTTGTCTTCTGCCAGTAAGGCCAGTACAGGAACCCCGTGTATAGCATTACTCTCAGTACAGTACTCTGATTTGAGCTGAAATACAGTAAGTTTTTTAATAAATCCCAACCACCTTTTTTTTGTATAGTTGTAGAGTTTTGAATCAGCTTCAAGGTTTTTTGCCTTGCCATACAAATCTTTTTCATACCCAAAATTGAAGCAGGGTGATATCCCTAAACAGCTCTCATCTCTGATCCCAATCCATCATGGCTCTTTAATACAAGTTTGAAAAGAAAAACGATTAGTAATTATAAGATGTAAGGAGGTCTGACTTTTTTCCACAAAGTTTTGCCTTTACAATACACTTTCTGGAGTGGAAGCATAATTACTAATTTTGAGACAAAAAAGTTGGGAACACCGGCTTTAACAAGGTACATTTGACCACCTAAAGTGTGAGTGGGAAACCGGAGCTAAGCTTGAGTCTTGTCACAGTTTTGAAGGCAATAGAAGCTTAGTTTGTTTGTAGAGCAGAAGACGCACACAAAGTACTTCAAAGAGGGGTGACCACCTGCTTGTCTCCATGGAGATTAGGGCTAAGTATCGTCAGTGCATTGCTATCACACAATACTATACAAAACCTGACACCTGCATATCCCTAACAAAAGTTTTTAATCTAAATTTAGGTTTTTTAAAATAAAGTAGAATAACAAAACGCATTGGAATTTGATGTTCACAATGCCCTTAATATCAGAAATTCACAAATCACTTTGACATCTCAGCAAACCCAGTCTTAATACAGCAGTAGTTAAAGATCGCCTCCAGTGCACACACTTCCACCTTAAGTCAAACGCAAACAGAACTGTGCAATCAGATTTCTTTATTTCTGTGGCTCATGTAAAGCCGAGGAGCTCATTGGTTATCATCATTCAAAAACGCATCATTAAAAACATGAAAAACAGTTTGCAGCATTCTTCACTTCCCCAATGCATTCTGAACATCCTATTGATCACAACTCACAGTAGAGCTAACACATTTTAGCATGCTAACAGCCCACTTCCTATAATTGCTCGTAGGCTTTTAAAAAGCCCTGGCAGGCCCAAGCGTATCTTGAGTGTCTGTTGGGAACAACTAGGAATGTTGTCGGATGGTGAAAGGAATACTTTGACGATCTTCTCAATCTTATTTATTTATTTTTATTTATTTATTATTTGTTTATTTGAACTAGGACAGTGCACATTAATCAACATTTCTGTAAATGTGCCAGTATTAGCTGTAGTTTAGCTAGTTTCCAACCGTAGTCCCAGGCAAGGTGTGTGCAATATACAAAACATATATTTACATTATATACAGTACAATTAGGATTAGTATCATATAAAACCAGATTACGAGGTGAAACATGTTGTTCTGCACGTGCAGATCTCTGTATGAGCAGAACAACAGACAAAAACATGGGACAAGCATGACACAAGACGCAGACTCATGAGGAAGCAGCACAAGAGCAGAGGAAAATGATATCTTTTTAACTATGGCCACAGGTTTGATTCTCAAGTAACCGTGATTTCAACATGCGTTTAAAAGTTCTGTGTGTATTAGCATTGCGTATGTGCGATGGTTTTGTGTTCCAAAACTACTGCTCGTACTGAAAAAGCAGACTGAGCGAAAGCACTTTGTTTCAGGGGGACGACTAGATTATAGAGGAGCAGATCTGGTGTGTCTGCTACTTAGACTAAAGAAATTGCAAAGTGGTGGTGGGGCCAGCCCATGCAGGATTTTAAAAACCAGGTTGGCATCATGAAAATGTACCATGTTTTCCCAATTTAACAGTTTGTATTTGACCAAAATACTGCAATGATGACGACAAAAAGGTCGGGACTTTTAGAGCTTGTTGGAGGACTTTTAGAGCTTGTTTGTAGACAGACTGGATTGGTTTCAGTGTTGGCTTACAGCCCTGTGACCAGCTGGTGACATAATAGGTTAGATGTGACATTATCATTGCATTGAAAAATGGTTTGGCAGCATCTTGGTTTAGACTAAAATGTGCTAAATTTAGCTTTACTGTTTGGGTAACTTTCTTTACATATTCCTTAAATGCAAGATCAGAATCAAGATTAATTCCTTATCTCTATTTATCATTTGTGCAGTGTTAAATGATCTGTCACTGTCAGACCTCGTCATAATAAAGCTGCTCCTGCAGCTAAAGACACAGAGGCTTTCATTTTGTAAGGGTCACAGGAAGTGTTTCGTTGCTGTAAGTGGAACTTCCACAGATAGTGGGGGAACAGTCTTGTTCTTGAATAAACAAGAAGCACATTTGAGGACGGTGTCTGTGTAAAACAAACGGAGCTTGGAGCGTGAACGTGGCTGCAGCTGCTGATTCGGAAAAGCCGAAAGTGCAAGGGAGAGCGTGGGGAGGAGTCACCACAGCCCTGCTGAATCAGAGCAGACGGAGCAGCTCCGGGGCCTGTGGGACTTGCTGTTCACATCCGACCGCGGTCACATGGCGCCGCTTTGTCTATTGCTGGCTGGCCGCCCTTCTCTCATATTGGGTGTAAAAGGTAAAACACCTGAGCGCTTAGGTCCTGCAGGTGCACTGTTCTTAACTTTCAGATTTAAGTGGGACGTAGCTTAAGACCAGTATTACGACCAGCTGGTGCACTCCAGTGCACATCTTGCCCCCGCCAGGTGAGTGGAGAGTTCTTGCTCCAAGTAGAAGAGTTCAGGTATCTCAGGGTCTCAAATGTTCACGTGTGAGGGAAGGATGGAGCGAGATCTTGACAGTGACAGCGGTGCAGCGTCTGCAGTGATGCGGTCACTGTATCGGAATCAGTCACATGGGAGGAGCTCAAAGTAGAGTCGCTGTTCTGGGCATGTCCTACTGGGAGGAGTCCCCGGGGAAGATCCAGGAGGGACAATGTCTCTCGGCTGGCTGGGGCCCCCCTGCTTCCACTGCTGCCCCTGCGACCTGGCCCCAGATAATTGGAAGATGGAGGAATAGATGCAAACTCAACTAATTGAGGTGTTCTGGTTGAAAATGCCATACTGTGGAACATTGCAGGCAAGGCAAGTAGTCAGCAGCCCCGTTTCTTTCAGGCCTACCAAGTTGTTTTTGATATGATATATATTTTTGTAAAAAAAATATAAAATAATGGTCCATGGGTGTCATAGAGTGTAACTATGGCAGACAAAATCACAATATGTCTTCTTTAAACTTCTTTCAATTCAGATGAACAGACTTTTTACACACATTGATTCTGCAGAAGTCCACATACATTTTCGGTCTTATTTTTCATATTTCTTCTTTCCTTCTAAACTGCTTTTGTTTTCATATGATCAGACCATGCATTTCTCTTATCTATGCAGTGTAAAAGCTTTAATCTTTTAGTAATAGGTGTATTTGAAACCAGAGCTGGATCGGTGTACAAGTTGAATTCACACCTTTCTGATCGAGTTTTTCTCCAGCTTCTTTTGCTGTGGAAATGCCAGTAAATCAAAGCAAAACTGAAGTTAATGGAGTGGAATCCTATTGTTAGCTTTTTGTTCAAAGACACCCTATTCAGGCGGGGTAAATCTGCTCAGACATCGCACCACTTGACAAATAATAACATCTTATGACGTTTAACTAACCTTAAGTTAATTTAACCTCAAACTTTTACATGCTGGTCATTACCTGGTCAGCAGTAGCTCCATGGGACTGAAGCTCCATGGTTTGTTTGTTATTTCAATCGCTTTGACACACTTGTCTTTTCAAAAAGTTTTCCTAAACAAAGGTTTTTACTCAGCAGAATTACATTTTTTGTTCAAAATTTACAAAACTTCCCCAAAAGTTAGTTGTACCATCAAAACTCACAGAGATTGGTCAAGTGTTTTTATGTGCTCTTTCATTCATTTCACACAGCAGCTCAGAAGTCCATATTTGGCCCCCGGAGGCAGCATTAACGGGAGCCTTTTCCAGGGGGCGGGGCCAGGGCACTATTTTGCTACCTTGACGACGTTAATGCTGGTGTGAAAAGGCTGGACTTGGCCGCTGGAGGCTGGAGTGGGATGGTGACAGTCCATATATGGTGATAGTGTTTGAACCAATGACTGAGAACTGTGGCATTCAAAAGCGCCCCCTGTGGGAGATGTTTGTCATGGCCTTATTTACAGGCAATGAAAGAAGTGAGCAAAACCATTGTTCGATTTCCTGTTTTTCAGTGTGTTCCCAAAATGTTAAAAATAAAATAAATAAATTAACTAAAATATCGAAATAAAGCGTAATAGAGCGTTGTTTCTTTATTTAATTCTGATTGTATTAAAACAGGAAGCATTTTGAAGATTAAAATACAGAGAACAGGTCTCCTCTCTCCACAATCAATGCGTGTGAGCTGGTTTATCTGCTTCTTGCACATCTGACCGAGTACAAAAAGTGGACCAGTTTCACACAGACCCGGACAAGAATTTTGGGTGAATGTGATGTAAATGTGTGTTTCACAAATAGACGTTCCTCTCTAAGCTGAGCACATGAGCTTGCCCGGTCCAGTCTGGTCTAGACTGCAGATCGCTGCGCTGTTTACATGAGTGGGGAAAAAATAACCACATCAAATCTGATTGGATTCATTATTCTATAACTTATCATTTGTGTTATTTATGCCCAAGAAGGTTGTTTTATTATGATTATCTCGTCCATGTGGGGGCAGTAACACGACTCCAGTGCACTAGTTTGGAAGTTTATTAGTTACCATTCTGGCCATTCACAGAATACACCAGACCACGCCCCTCAAGTTGCTTTACTCCACCTCATATTTTGGCATAATCACACCTCTTGTCTTGAATTCCGCGCCCCGCGCTGTCATTGATTGCGCCGACGTCAAGGTGAGACGCAATGAGCTCTGCTGCGCGCTCGTTAACGCTAGTTCCGGGGGCCAAATACGGCCCCAAGTCCTGATCTCAGTGACCGAAGTGACACTGGTTGATACATTCAAATATTTTTGATGTAAATACAATTTAAATAAATTGATGCATTTTGATTTTATTTTGGCAAGGTATTTATCAGAGAAGACCTTCATCAAACAGGATGTATATTTACATAAACAATGCTGGATGCCTCATACAGTCTTCACTCTCCTGAGGCCATTGTCCCTGTTTGATTCACGTCCTTTGTTGTTTGATGGCATGTTTGCGTTTCTATATTGAAATAGACGTTAGGACCAACGTCCTTAACACTGAGTGAACAACCCTGTCATATTGAAACACACGGTAACGTTAACAAAACAATGTGAGTGCTGTGTGTTCTATTCTGAGAAGCAACCTGAGAACTGCGTGAAGAGATGAGAAATGTTCCAAATGATTTGACAACTGGAGCCCATGTTCAGATAAATGTTTGAATCAAGAGATCAAACTAGATCAAGTTTCAAAAAAATGTGACTAAACGATGTAAAAGTACTCATTATTGAACTATAACGTAAGTAGATCATAATTTTAAATTTTATTCACTGTAAACAATATTGATGTAAAACAGGTTAATACATAGATCTTAGGCTTCCTGTTTAAAACAGCAGAACTGATAAACCCTGCCTCTTCATAGTGACATTTCACCATCTTTGTTTTTCAAATAATCACAGCTAAGTGCAGGGATGTGGGCGGGATATATATATATTTACATACACAAATACATTACTTACATTTATTTCCTGGAGACTGATCTTAAACTTACCCATAATTACTACTTGTCTAACCGTAACTTAAATCTTAACCATAGCCTAAATTAGCCCATACCTTAAAGGAATGTGAATTTCCTGGCAGAGGGTCCACCACCTGCTTGTCTCCATAGAGATGTCTAGGGATGTTCCAAAGTGTGGCATTAAAACAGTTTTCTGCATTATTTGTATTGCTCTTGTCCTTTAAACATACTCTTGTACATTTACTTTGGCATACCATGTTTTAGAACTTAAAATAATGTATGTACACACATTACTTTCTTTCAGTCAGGCGTTCCCTCTTCACAATTGGTGTTAACATTACCATCTATTGGCAGCAGGGGGAACTACTATGGTGGAATAAACAAAAGCTAGCTTGCCCCAACATGCTAATATTGGTTTCAGCAGCCAAACGCAAGAGCGTCTGAATAAATATTCAAAACTTGTGGAACGTCTGGTGTGGCCATATTTATGAAACTAGAACTCCCCGGTGACACATACCTGCCCCTCCTCTATCTCATGCTCGAACAGAAGCTCCACAGTCACTGAAATTCAGGACTCTCATTATGCTTATTCTAAAATTAATACTTTTTTCATGTAAAATTCCATAGGAAAACAGCTGTACTGTCAGTGTGCAGTTGTAATGTAATTTGAGAAAGAAAAGCTCAGAATGAGTCTGGTGATGATTTATGAACTCAAAAACAGATCTCCGGATCTCTGCTTTTGACATCACAAAATGGTAAATTCTTATTGTGAGGCTCGGAGAAGACAAGCTCGTAAAAAGGATGAATGAAACAAGCTAAATACAAGGCATGTTTGATGATGTTAAAACATGTAATGTTATAAGATGTGTCCTGTTGTTGCTCTAATATTGAAGGATTTACTACATTGGTGCTTGATTTGATTCCCAAAAAGCATAAAAGTGACTGTTTTCTGTCCCAAAAATATAATGAATTCCTGCTCATATTTATAGAAATAACTGGTGAGAGCTTGTAATTGACCTGACTATTATCTAATTTCACATAACAAACAAGTATAGTACAAGTTACATTAATATCTTTCTATTATGAATTGTTGCAGCACCAGACAATGTAACACTCTCCCTTTCATCGGCCAGCGCCCTTGAGCAAGGCTGGACATGAATGGATGTGTGCGCGTACAGGATGCGAGCGCAGCCGTCCATCTTTGTTACACGAGGCGGTTGTAATAAAACGGACTGGCTATAGCGGCCGTATGAGTTTCTTGAGGCCGGTGCGCTTAGATATTGTGCTCTGTGTACAGCTATTTGTGTGTGGTGCGCCCAAGGGTGCCGCTGCTGCAAACGCCCTTATTTATGCACTTCAGAAAAGCACTGGGGGATTTTAATTGTAGCTTCCAATGCACTCGACTCATTAGCAACATCATTTACTATTGTTGCTCCCCCAAAAAATGTTGCACACGGAGGTATTGACAGGATTTTCACTATTATTGCAAGAGTTATTTCGAGGAGAATCGGCACAATTGTAATTAGCCCATTGTTAAAGCTTCATAGGAAGTTGTTAAAGTTACTATTGTCAGTAATGGGGAAGTGAATGCCTTAAAATAAGTCGGAGAGAGCCTGGATTGCTAATTGCAGCTCTTTGTGGTAAGTTATAATTATGATCTATTGTTGCCTCTCAGTGACTGGGCCAGGCAGACGTTTGTCAGCCTAACAAGTGTTTCCCGATTAAAACAAAGGATTGGAAAAATCATACAAGAGCTGTATAATTTACTGTTGATGAGAGAACGAGTGTTGTCTTCCATATTGCAGTCGATGTAAAGTTAATTCAGAATTAAGTGGTGTAGAAACATTTACATACTTGCTTTGTGTGAGAAAGGACACGTTTGCAAATTATGGCCAAGCCCCCATTTTGAGGTCTTCTTCTTGTGCAATTAAAATATTTGAATAAGTTTATTATTAAATGCAATTAAAATTACAGTGGCAATTGAATAGTCTTACCCAAGATAAAACATATATTCATCAAACCTACAGCAAACCAAATCCTGGAGAAGTTTCTCAGAGTCTCTTGTTGTGGTTGAAGTGCAGGGGACAATTCTTTTTTATTATAACAATATGTATTAATTAAAGGGCATATGACAGGTTTTCATGCTTTCCCAATTATTACTTTTCTTGGTGGGATAGTCCTTGTGGTAAATATTATAGGCACTTTGTAAAGAAACATTGAAAACTAAATGTTACTTTTAATAGCGGTTGGCAGCCAACTGAAAGGTGCATTTACCGCCACCTACTGGAGTTGTACGTCTTCAATGTATGTGTTTTACTCTATACCGTAAAAAAACGAAAGAAAGAGAAGAAGAGAGAAAAAAGAGAGCTCGAGCCAAAAATTTGAGAAAGTAGAGCTGAGTTCTAAAACAGAATATCTCTGTGACGTCATCAATAAGTGACATTCCCTCCAAAATGACAATGGGCCTGTCCAAAAAACTCGCACACTGAAGTGTGCAGGGTGTCCAAATTCTTAGAATGTTCCGATCCACACGTCACAGAATTTCAGCTTAATGCATGCCCTTTTGATTGAATATATGTTGCTTTTATTATTGATCAGAGTTCTATGTTGCACCTTAATGTCGAGATAAGTTCCTTTGTTTGTGAATTTTGTTAATTGACAATGGCAATAAACTCTTTCTGATTCTGATTCTGATTTATGGCCCGTTCAGACCCCGATGTCAAAGCGTCCAGTTTTCATTCAAAGTCTATGTGGTTGCGCGTCCAAGGCGTCCTGGACCTGCGTCCAGGGTCTCTGCCTTCAAATGTACAGGCGTCCAACTCGGGCTTCCGGTGTGAATTTGGATGCCGCAGTGTGAACGCTCCTTTAGAAACGTATTAGCTAGAGCTAACAGGATACAATGGAAAGGAACGTCTTAACAGTTAAACTGATGATAATTTAAATACATCTGTGACTGTCAAGCAGCAACACTGTAAAAACAGTAAGTCTGTGGCCAGTTCAGCAAATGATCCCAACTGAACGGAGCTGTTGCTGTGGTGAATTCAATTGTGGTTTGACAACACCGCTGTTTTTCTATACCACATTCAAAAACGCTCTGTAGAGTGGATTGTCCTGTGCCCTTGTACGCTCATGCATGCACACATGCACACTTCAGTCAAGTGTGTCGTGTGTAGTGCGAGTATTTGGACAGGGCCAATTTACACACAGCTGACAGAGGTCCCACTTTCATCTGTTGTCTGTACCTTTTCTTACCTTTAGTAAGAATTTTAAGAAAAAATGTTTTTCTTTAATGTTGCAAGACTTCTCATTTCTTATTTCTTGTTAAATTATAAAAATATATTGCATGTAGCTACTTTTTATGTGAGAAATCTCCGGAGCTCCACCTTTGACGTCACAATGCTGTGACACTATTTCTGAGATGAATGAAAAGATCAAACAAGATTGAAATAATCTAAATACAACTCCAGGTATGTTTTTGATGAGGAAACAATGTTAGAACAAAATTCAAAGCTACCTCAAAGTAGCTATATCTTTGCAAAGTGGTTTCAGTTGTTTGTACATGAATGGAGCTTCCTTCACTTTGCCTTTGTGTCAGTGTATTTCTCATTATCCAGACAGAATTTAGCTCTTTAGATGCCAAACTTAGGCTATGTCAAATCCTTAATATTAAGAAAACTTTTATTTTCCCCTCAACAATAAATACGAATAAGCATATGCAAAGTTACGACCCGTGAACATCTTTCCGTCCAACCTCCACTCGCCGTTGAATTGGAGTTGTTTGTGCGTGAACGAGTTTGGGTCCATTAGCCTGACAGGTGCATTGCATGGAGGAGCAGCCGAATGCGCTCGAGTCCACTATGCCCCCCACTTCCTCCCACCGAACCCCCCACGAGCGCCCCGTCCCGCAATAATCAACCTGTCAATCAGAGCTGCCCGGAGCACGGCCCAAACCACTGCCCCGTTGCGGCACCATGCGGGGGCTGCTCTGCTAGACTCAGCCAATGATTGCAGCTTAAGAGTTGCACAAATTGAATACAAAACAATCAAAAAAATCAACAGCTATGAATTCTAATTAGCATAAACCAATAGAGCAGAGTACAATCCAATGTGATTTAATATCTTGCTTTAGGACAGCACAAAAAAGATTCTAGTTTTAGGAACTTGAGGTTATCATCTACCTCAAGAGTGATCGAACGTTTATTTGACCTAAAGGGTCTTATTGATGATTTGCAGTGACAACCAGGAATAATGACATTTAAGTATAAGCTGCAAAGTTTGTTTTGGGAAGTGAACAGGATAAAGCAAGATGAAGAATTAGAGACTGATTTGCAGAGAAAAGAGAGCAACTGTCCTCCTGACACTCGAAACAAGTGGATTTTAAGGATATTCATCATTATTTTGTGACTCTCTGTGAGTAAAAAACAGAAGACAACAGCAGGAGTGCCACATGGAGTCTACAAATTGCTAAAAAGGAGTGAGCCAGGCGAGTCTGCTTTCTTGTACTTATTTTAATATCTATTTGGCTGTTCACCTCTGGTTTTAAAGTGTACAAGTGCTGTCATGAAGCGTACATGTGATCATTTGTCCTGCGTTGTTGAGACTGTACTTCAAGATTGTCCGTTTTGGTGGTTTTGAGCTCTGTGGAGAGAAGAAAAGACTATAATACAACTGTCAATAATCCGGAAATTGAAATGACTCGATGTCGCTCCTCATCTTACTATTTGTATCAATCCATTATCCAGCCATTTGTGTTGTATTGTTCCACCTGCTTTTCTAATATGCTAAAAACTGGAATCCCTGGGTAAAATCAGTGCTTACGACATGGGAGGAGCTAATCAAACTATACAAACTAAGCAAAGATGTTAAATCAAGACCAAACAGAACTGACCTGAGATTCAAGGTCTGGATTATGAAAGGTATGAAAGTTTTTCACCAGATTGTAAAAGATAATCACATGAAAAGCATTTGATATGTTGAAAGAATCCTTTGACTTGGAGAAACAGGACTTTTATAGGCATTTACAAATAAGGAGTAGATAACCAAGAAATTTGCCAGTCATTTTCAGGAGCCTGTGATCTGTGAACTGAAACACAGTCGACTAATGTTAGCTTGTGACCGTAATGTTATTCGAGACTAGTTTAACAGGACAAAATCAGCTGACCTATTGCTAAAACTTAACATCAATTTGTGGGCCTTGCAATGGATTTAAAAAACCTTAATATCAGTATTTGCAAACATTGGTCACATCAGCCAAACAAATATCACATATCGGCTCAAAACAATCCATTTTGGACCATCCATACATTAAATTAAAATTTCATCCCAAATGGCGCCGACGCCCTGGTGTTTCGGTGTTTTATGTTTTGTGCGTAAATCGTGTATCAGCATGCTCTTACATCCGTGAAGAGCTCTTATCCATCCAAACCACAACTCCTATGGATTGATGAATCCCTTTGTTCTCCAGAGGAGTCCTCGTCTCCTCTCTTCCAGATTCTTTTGATTCCTGTGGTGGCTTCTCTCAAATAATGACTAGACTCAGGTCTTTTCTGTATTCAATAAAGTTCAAGAATCAATGGTAGTTTACATGGTGTAACCGTGGAGACAAGCGCAATCTCACCTCCCTCTCTTTTACCTTTTAAAAGTCCAACCAAAATCCCCCTATCTTTGACCAAGCCCCACAAGGGGCAGGGCTCCATCCTGAGAGAATCAGTCTGCTATGTGCATCTGTTTTACAACCATTGTTTCAAAATGTTGAGTGTCCGCGGATGTGCGTGTGTGTTGTGTGATACAATCTCATCAAATAATATAATAGTAGGCAATAGAGCGAATTATCTCAACAGGATCTAGTTCTAGTTTTTTTAGAATCTGCTGCAGAATTCGCCCTTCTTTTGGCTAAAAAAAGTGTGAGACGCCGTAGACGGCAAAACGTGCGGGACCATCATGCGCCTCAGAAGACGCGGCAACACGCCTTTCCTCTCTAAATGTTCGCTCACTCTCCAACAAACTGGGTGAACTGGGCGCTGTATGAGAGGAAACGGAGACTTTTCCTCATCTCTTGTTTTGTGCTTCACGGAGACGTGGCTCAGCAAGTCATTCCCAGACTGCGCAGTACAGATCGAGGGATTCGAGCTGCCTCCAGAAAGATCTCTCTGGGTGAAAATCACAAGGCGTTTTCACATCAACAACGCCTGGTCATCTGATGTGACTGTGATCTCCAAGCTCGGCTCTCTTCCTCTGGAATCTTTTCGTTAACTGCAAACCATTCTACTCACCATGTGAGTTCGCCTCATTCATTCTGGCCGCTGTTTACATTCCACCGAGCGCAAACATGCAGGAACCACATTAAGACACTTTGCAGGAGTGCTGTTCCCTGTCTTCACAAACATTTTTAACACCTCCCTGGAGTCATGCCATGTCCCAGCCTGTTTCAAGTCGTCCATCATTGTCCCTGTCCCCAAGTTCCCCGGATCACTGGACTTAATGACTACAGGCCTGTGGCGCTGACGTCTGTAGTCATGAAGTCATTTGAGCGCCTGGTCTTGCCCCATCTCAAGTCCTTCACCTCCTTCCTGCTGGACCCCCTGCAGTTCGCCTACAGAGCCAACAGGTCTGTAAACGACACCATCAACCTGGCACTCCCACTTCATCTTGCAGCATCTGGACTCCCTGGGAACCTACGCCAGGATCCTGTTTGTGGACTTCAGCTCTGCTTTCAACACCATCCTCCCTGCTCTGCTCCAGGACAAGCTCTCCCAGCTCAACCTGCCTGACTCCACCTGAAGGTGCATCACTGACTTCCTGACAGATCGGAGGCAGTGCGTGCGGATGGGGAAGAATGACACGCGGACTATCAGCACAGAATCTCCACAGGGCTGTGTACTTTCTCCTCTGCTCTTCTCCCTGTACACAAACTGCTGCACCTCCAGCCACGACTCCGTAAAACTGATAAACTGCAGAGGGTCCACCCTCATCGGGCTCATCTCAGACGGGGATGAGTCTGTCTACAGGAGGGAGGTGGGCCGGCTGGTGTCCTGGTGCAGCAGTAACAACCTGGAGTCCAATGCCCAGAAGACAGTAGAAATGATTGTGGACTTCAGGAAAGTCACAAACCTCCAGCCCCCCACTCACCATGACAGACTCCCCCATCACCCCCGTGGACTCCTTCCACTTCCTCTGCACCACTATCACCCAAGACCTCAAGTGGGAGCCCACCATCAGCTCCCTCAAGAAGGCCCAGCAGAGGATGTACTTCCTGGGGCAGCTGAGGAAAGCCAAGCTGCCAGTGCAGATGATGGTGCAGTTTTACACGGCCATCATTGAGTCCATCCTCACCTTCAACACCATTTGGTATGTTGGCGCCACAGCCAGGGACAAACAGAGTCTACAGTGCATTGTGCGTTCTGCTGAGAAGGTGATCGGCTGCAGACTTCCATCTCTGCAGGACCTGTACGTCTCCAGGGCTCTGGGACGAGCAGGTCGGATCACAGCTGACCCTTCTCACCCTGGACATGGACTATTTTAACCACTCCCCTCAGGCCGGAGGCTACGGTCCATCCGGACCAGAACCTCCCGCCACAAGAATAGTTTCTTTTCCCTCTGCCGTTGGACTCATGAACACTTCTTAAACGCCTGTCACTTTAAATAATTTAACCAATCACTCACTGCACTGTTCACTTTCTGCACTGTAAATTTTACTGTTTTATTACTTATTACTATTTTCATCCTATAGTAGATTTAAATAGTTTATTTCAATTTCATATAAGTTGTTTTATCATTGTTTGTTTTATGTTGCACTGAATCACCAAAGCAAGTTCCTATGTTTGTGAATTCTGTTTATTTGCTATGACAATAAACCTTTTCTGATTCTGATTCAGAAGTGGTTGAGAGTTTAAGGCCCAGCACACATATGCCAGGCTCCAGGTGCAGCCAGCTGCAGTGTCCTGGGTTTGAGTCCCGACTCCGACAGTTTCCGCATGTCTTCCCCTCGCTCTTATTCCCCATTTCACCCTGTCCTCTCCTGTTGAATAAAGCCTACGAGCAATGAAATCTTTAAAAAAATAAAATGAAAAGAATAGCATTTCAGCTTCATACAACTTACAAACTATATAGTTTACACTGATGAGTTAATTGATTGCTTTTTTGACTTACATTACCTTGAAATCCAACTAAATGCACAGTACAACTCCAGCCTGTCTGTACCACTCATTCCACTGCTCGTCTTTGCTGTCCTCTCCATAATCTGTCCCAATCACAAACGTCAAACAGCGCTGATTGCATTATCATTCTGGCTAAAGGTCTTCTGCAGTGCCGCTGAATAATACGTGCGTAACAAAAAAAACCTTTCTTCTTCCCTCCAAATGAGATGAGACTTATTAAATGAACTAGCTTTTCCTCTGCGAGCGGTGGGGCGCGTTCTCACCTCTGGGACCCCTAATCCGATCTGGTTTGCTCAAATGAGACACTGATTGAATTAATGCGTCTAAATTAAGTAAATGAAATGAGGTAATTAAAATGGGTGTCACCGCGGAGAGCAACAATCTGAACATGAGAGCTGTGAATTAATGATAATATCTGTTATAAGAGATAGACCCACAGACCCACAGACCCATTCACATCAGAGATAATAAAATGCCTTTATGTATTTTTTCCCCGTCTTTCAATTATAATCAACCTTGAAAATAGAAAAGGATGCCGGAGGCCGTATACACACAGGCATTTGGAGATTATGGTCAAAGCAATTTCATTATGCTGTGGGTGTCCTGGTCTATTTTATTTCAATAAAGAGCATTTCATTCAAATTATTCAAAATGTCCAAATTGCATGTGAAACGGTTTATGAGTAAAAACTAAATGAATAGGAGGAATAGGAGGAATATACAGTGGGTGAGGCAGGAGGAGCATTATGAGGCGTTAAAATGTCTATTTTAAACTAAATGGAATGAGAGAGATGCATTTGGACAGGGTTGTGTTCCCCCGAATCAAAAGCCCCTTATTTTTATATACTGTTATAATAGTGCAGTTATAATAAAAAAAAAAAAAAGTACTGCATTTGGTTGTGTTGTTTTATATGTATCTAGCCTAAAAGATGTTAGTGGATGTGCTTCATGTGATCTAAAACTTTTAAAAGCGCACTATAGACACTATCGACTGGCCCAGGCCCCCCGTTCAGAGCGCAGTGGAACGGTTGTTGTAATGTCGTAGTGTGTCTCAAGCTCAAGGCCTGGGTCTGGGCCCAGAGGCAGCAACTGACAACACCCAAACATAACTCTTGTTTTTAAATAAATTAAATGTCATTTGTATCTAAATTATAATGTTTAATCATGAGGCTAATTTCATCAATTCACAAAAAGACAATTAGTAATTCCAAATTTGGAGTTCAGCATTTACAGTATTTCATTTCTCTGCAAAGCTTCTACACCACAGTTTAACATCTCTGTATGTAATGCATTGGGATTTGGATTTGAGGTGTTTCTGGTTAACCGATTCACTAACCGAGTGAAGACATTTTGCCCGGTTATTACACAATTGCACAACCAGATGTCCCCCACATGCCCTCATGCAATTGGACATCTAACTTAAAGTGAAAATGTTTTCGTTGAAACTCTAAAACAGTGGATTTACCTCAAAGACTGAGCATGTACTCATTTTAATCACACTTTGCTTAGTTAACATGGATTAACTATATTATTCATTTTTTTTGCACAAGATCGAAGTATCGATCTTTTACCTGCATAAACTAAAGTAAATGTTAGCAACTTTACAACAATGACTCGAGAATAAACAGTGCTTTATTCACGAGTCATAATCCCTACTACAGTGTGTCAAAACAGCGTTTATAGGAGCTTTCATTGAGCCGTGTTGTGAACAGTTCAAAGATCTGTTGCAGTTCTGCGTTTACTCTAGTAAACTCTGGTATTCGACAAATCAGTGTAATCCTTCATTCATCCAGCAGTATTCCATTGTTGAATAAGACTCAATTGTAGTCATCTGGACACAGACGTTTCAACTCATCCTAGAGTCATTCTCAATCTCCGGATTTAGTCTGAGAATATTTTGCCAATGTACATATTACATTTCGTAATGATATAGGTGGAAATTAATGGGTGTCACCATTACACAAGGCTACAACCGCTTAATAACTCCGTTGCATCCTCTAACGAGTCATTGTTTTAGATTTGTTGCCGGATTCCAAAACCACCTGGGGTAAACGAAATGATACATTGTCATAAATTGATGCAAATGTATTAAAAGAATCCCTGCCCCTGAATTACACTTTTTCTTTACCTGTTTTACTTTCAATGTATTTTCTGGTGTTGAGAAGGACTGACAGTATGTTAATCTCTGGAACTAAATGTATGGATAAGTATCTCCAAGTACGTGGAAGTTCCTACGCAACTAACAGTTTTGAGCTGTAAATGTTAGTAGTGTTTTTTGTGAGTCTAATGTTAGATTTGTGGCTGTTAAAATAAGTCTGAGTCCATATATTACCCCCAGATTTTGACTTGATTGGTAAGTTTTAGAGCGAGACTCTGGAGGTGACTGCTAACACTTTCTGTTTTGTTTCTTTGGGCCAAAGTCGATGATTTCAGTCTGTCTAGTTCAGCTGGAGAAAGTTGTTTTGCATCCACACACTGATCTGTTGGCTGCGTATCACTGAGCATGTAAAGTTGAACAGAAGGGGTCCCAGGATTGATCCTGGGGTTCCCCACAGGTCAGGGGCATCTGTCTGAGACACAGTTACCAATTTCAATAAAGTACTTCCTGTCTTCCAGATATGGCTTAACCAATAATCCTCTAGTCTCTGTAAAAGTATCCCATGATCGACAGTGTCAAAAGCAGCACTCAGATCTAACAGAATTAGACTGGGCTTTGCCCGCGTCAGTGTTCAGGTGGATGTCATTTCACCTTGACAAGAGCAGTCTCAGTGCTGTGATGAGGTCTAAAACCTGACTGGAAAACATCAAATGAGTTGTTATTAAGAGGAAATCAGTGAGCTGTTGTAAACAATTTTCAAGGACTTGCCCCAAAATGGCAGATTAGAGATGGGCCGGTAATGATCAGTACTGCGGCATCAAGACTGCTCTTCTTAGGAGAGCTTTATGACCGCAGTTTTCAAAGACATTGGGAATGTTCCAGATTGAAGCGACATGTTAACTATTGAGGAGTGGCTAACAAACTGTTCACACAGACTTTAGAAATCTGGAGGTAACACATCGAGGAGCATGTAATGAACTCAGGCTGGTGATGATCTCCTGGACAGTTTTGTCAGTTACAGTGCAAAGTGAGTCAGCTCTAAGTGTGTAGTGGCTTTAGGGTTATGTTTTGCATTGTAGAATATATAGATTTTTAATTACCTGAACTTTGTCATTAAAGAATATGCAAACTCATTACACTGGATGTGGAAATGAGTTCTAACAGCAGCTGAGCTGGAGGGTTTGTTAATCTGTTTACTGTGGAAAACAGACACGTGAGTTGTTACTGCAGCTTCCAATTATTTCAGAAAAATATCCTCCTAGTTCTACATAAAATAGGTTGTACATGTACAACTTCTCTCTGTTTATTTCTTTGGAACCTGGAGCTTTGACTTGCGTCATTTTCGTTCGGCCCGGCGGCACTCCCTTTCTGTGCCCTAACCGAATCATCATTGCCCCATGCGCCTATTTTTAACCATTTTAGCCTTCATAGGGGCAATGGTGTCCAGAACATTTAAAACACTAGGGGCCGTATTTTGCCCGCAGAGGTAGCGTTAATGTTGGCGCAGCAGAGCTAATTTGCGTCACACCTTGCAGTCGGCGCAATTGATGACAGCGCAGGCGTGGAATTCTAAACGAGAGGTTGATTATCCAAAATATGAGGTGCAGTAAAGCAACTTGAGAGGTGTAGTCTGGTGCATTGTGTGAAGGGCCAGAATTGTAACTAATAAACTTCAAAACTAGCGTAGTTATAGATTGGGGATGTTTATGACTTTTTGATATTTTCCTCAAGCATAAATGAGCAATATTAACCTGCGTGGTTTTATATTCGAGGAGAGAGTGTGCAGATGAGGGGAAACCCTGTCTGCCTCACCTAATACAGGACACGGACACACTGTGCAGCGCTGTGGACACTGGTGATGCGCGGTTGTGTTTTTACGCACTGGTCAGGATGGGCCGGGACAAGAAATTCAAATTTTATTTTGGGCAGGTTTGGTCGATTATAAAATGCTGAACGGGTCTCGTAGGTCCGTGCTCCGCCTGTAACATTGGTTTTGCTGCGTCTAAATTCACTTCCTCGTTTTGCTCATTTCTCTTTGATTATGTGACGATTGTAATAAAACATGGAGCATTTGTAGCATACAGAGAACACGTCTGCAAAGTTCCCACTGTCTCCTCTCTCCACAATCTCTCAACTGAGCTGTCGGTGATAATAATCTCTATAGCAACGGCATAGAAACAATTTCGAACAAAATTATTGTTTCTTATGAAGTATGTATTGGCCTTAAAAGCTCTTTGCGCTGTGTTGGACCTGTTACCGCGCAGTCTGGGCCAGACTGGACCTGCAGACTCATGTTTTCAGCTTAGAGAGGAATGTCTTTTGGAAAAATTTGAATACAAACCTTTGTCCCAGTCTGCTTGAAACTGGCACAGACTGACAGCCCAACACGAGATCCACACATAAGATGAGCTGACCACAGTGCCCTCTGGACAATAGCATCCCATTGAGCACTCAGATTTAGTTAAATTGGCACAAGCCCAACCTGAGGACATACTCCACATTATGCAAAACAAATAAACGTGAATTAAATGAAGAAACAACGCACCTGTATTTAAATATTTTTTTTATTTTATTTTGGGAACTAATTGAAAAATGGGAAATCAACCTGTTTATTGCTCACTTCTTTCATTGCCTGTAAATGAGGCCATGACAAACATCTCCTATACAGGAGGTGCTTTTGAGTGACACAGTTCTCAGTCATTGGATCAAACACTATCACCATATATGGCACCATCATACTCCAGCCTCCAGCGGCTAAGTCAAGCCTCTTTATGCCAGCGCTAAGGTCGGCAAAGTTGCAAAATAGCGCCCTGGCCCTGCCCCCTTGAAAGGCTCACGCTAACGCTACCTAAATATGGCCCTAGATGTAACAGAGTTCAACATATCATTACATTAGAATTGAAACATTTTCAAAGTTTATCATTTCCATAAACAGTGCACCTGTGTTATCATTTATGTGTCTCCTCCACTGCAAGGACCAGTGGTCTGGGAATAACAGACAGGTCAAAGAAGACACAGAAATGATCAGACAGAGCAACATCAACCACAATGACATTTGAAATATGACATTTGAAATATTAACCCCCTTGTAATTAGACGATCCAGAGTGTGCCTACTGCCACTCACAGCTGAGGTAGACCGAAGGTTTGAATATATGATCAACATGAACATTGAAATCACCTGTAATGACCAAATCATCAAAGTCTGTGCATGCAACTGAAAGCATCTCAGTAAAATCATCATTAAAACTTTGCCAGTGCTGAGAGGCTTGTATAAAACAATGGAGAGTATATATATAGCGTTTTTATTGTTTGAACTAGTCCACAGTCCTTGCAGCAGCCGCCCTTCCCCCGGAATTGCGGAACTTCGTGCAGAGGGCTGAGAAGTGAGAAGATTCGCCATTTGCCTGGGTTCGTCAGTTTCTCACGTAGCAGATCCTCCCACCTGGACCCAGAACCAGACCCGAGCATGGAGACACATGTCTGAGGTTCAGGACAGTGGAAAGTGGCTATATTGTATTTACAGAGACCAAACACCAAATTTGATCCACACAACAAACGATCCATTGCATCAACATTTCTTGCCTAAGTCTGCTACACAAAGCTTGTATAGTTTTGGACACTATATCTCGAAAGTTCAACAGTTTCATATAGAATCATTTCACAGGTTTACATCGATTTCTCTTACACGCCAATCCCGATTCATTCCACAAAATCAATCCATTCTCTCATTTCAGTGTGAGGCTGTGATGTGAGCTGTCAGTCAATCCCGCCATCAGCTCATCTAGGGGCCCGACCGAGTCACATACTTGGAAGGGAGGAGGGACCGGGGGAAATATCCTATATCAACAGCGGCTGGGTAACCTCAGGAGATTTTCATGTGGAACTTTTTGAATCTTTTACCAAACAATGACTGCATCTCAAACAGCGAGAGAGCCCAGTGCACTTGTCCTCAGAAGCAGAAAGTTTGGAGCGACTTTGGAGTTAACTTTCCTTACATTAGATGCTCTTTGAACTGAACTGAGTATCTTACATTGAATTGTGTTACCTATATACTTATTCTCACAGTGACCCAAGCATACATTGGTTACCCAAACATCCTTCACCTACTTGAGAAGCCACTATAGCCAATATAATTCCTAGACAGGCCTTCCTGGAGATGATGGACGGTTGAGTCATTTGGTGGAGGTGGAGAACCCTTGGTGAAGTCTGTTCTCGCAACATGGAGGGTCTGATCAAAACGCACAAACCAACAACGATATTAAAATCTTAAATTATTATGATCAAAATGTCACACCTAACAGCACAGACTCAAGATTTAAAGTCTGGACAACAAAAGGTCTTTTACCAGATTGTAAAGATAATCATCTAAGAGCTTTATGAGTTGAGAGGATCCTTGCTTTTTTGGGTATACAAATAAGGAGTTATTATAACCAAGAAATCAAAAAGAATGATGACCATCATAGCCCTTTGACTGAAATTTTATAAAGCATATATAAAATCATCAAAATCAAAAACATATAAAACTAACTTTCAAGGGGGTAATATCTAAATTATATAAATGTATTAATAATATGGGCACTCACTCTACTGATTATATTAAGGGTAAATGGGAAAGAGAGGGTCTCTTTGTTCTGGCTGATAAGAGTGGGAAAGTATATGTACATCCCAGTGGAAAACAACAAAATCACAGGTTTTGGGGAATTCTGTTGGAAAAGTGTGTCTCGTTTCTTTCTAAGCCCATGTCAAAGTGCCCATTACTCACAGGAAATGCAGACTGTGGAGAGGGTCTGGAAGGAGGCAAATCACATCATGTGTTTTGATTGTCCTGTGTTCACAGGTTTTGGACTGAGATCAATAAAGCCTTACAATGTATGACATCACCATCCACTGGATTTCAGAACCATATATTTGGGCCTCAGGACTCCTGCCATGGACACAACAGCAGTTACCTCTCGAGCATCCTCCGGCTGCAGCGAAAAAGGCTCTCACTAAAAAATGGATGACACAAAATGCACCGACGACAAGAACTGGATGACATTATAATGGACATACGTAAAAGGAAAGGATTCCATTTGGACTTCGGCTAAACTGGACAGGTTGACACACTTAGGACGAAGAAGGATGTCTTTGTACTTTTGGGGTTCTCTAGGCCATGATATTTTTATTTTTTTCAATGATTTATTCCTTTATTGTTGGATGTCTGCTGCTTTTGTTTTGTAACTGCTCTCTGGTCGGTTTCCCCCCCCCTGGTTTTATATGTTCTAAAACTTAAAAAATAGAAACATTTAAATAAAAAAAATGAATAAAATTCACACAATTTAGTTTTGCTTCTTTTCTAAAAAAAAACCTTGGGGACCCCCGATAATCTTGTGGAACCCCAGGTTGGAAATTACTTTCCAGCCTTATATGGTTTAAGGTTTTTTTTCAATTTTTTTTCCGTTTAATAAACAAAAACAAAAAGGAAAATGAGACCACTATGTAGTTACATCAAATTATGTGTTTATCCTCCGCAAAGCAGGAAGTGCTGTAGCATGCTAATTTGTTCTTTACTCTAATCTCTGCTCGATCTCTCGAATTGTGAAAAGCACTTGACAATTAAGTCGCAAAAATAATGATCTACTTTTACTACTTCTACGGTATGTGCGTTGTCAAGTTTGACATATTTTGTTCAGATTAACAAAAATGTTTTAGTAGTTTTAGAATGTATTACGACTTTTTTGTTGCAATAGATAATGCAATTCAGTGACGTGCAGTGAGGTTCATGTGGCACTCACTCTTTCAGAGACAGATTTACCAATGCCAATGAACCAAAGAGCACTTAAACATAATTCGATGACAACAACAATGAGTTTTATATCTCATTTCAGCATTCTTTACACTGACATGTGACATGTTTGATTTAAGGTCAAAATTAATTCCAATTGAGCCAAATTCCAGCCTATTTCAAGCCAAAATAAATGAAAGTTTATGGTCTTACCTTTACATTTTGATAAGCCGGATTGTAAATAAGAAATAAACGAGTTCACGAAAGAAAGAATACGGCAGAGTCCACGGGCTCAGGAGCGCCCTCTGCCATGAGGCAGGCGTATTGTATGCCTCACTGAGTGAACTTTTACTGCTGTTTTTTATAATGAATCTGCGAGCAGAAACAAGTTCAGAAATACATCTCATACATTATCCAGAATATGGAAGTACAGAGCAAATCGTCAGGGTGTTTTATTTGTTATATACAGAGGGACATCGCATACAGCACAGTTTGAGAGGCATTACACTGTGCACCGAGCGGCAGAGCGCGGTGCTGCCTCACGGGGCGCCCCTCTCCCTGTATTTGAACGGGAGTTATAAGAAATGCGGAAATTCTGATATTCTTAATTCTTAAAAAAATATGTTTCCATATTGGATTCAAAGAAAGGGGTTTATAATACATACCAGATGACAAATATTCACTTTTATTATATTTTATAATTCAGTTTTTTTCTCCCAAGTTGACAGGTGAGGCTCTTCCTACCCTTCCTCCCCTGAATGCACATCACTTATATAATTTAACCCAATTAAAACATCAAACTACATCTCATATAGCTAAGGAACAAGCACCAGGTAATTTTAACAATATACTGATTCGGTGCAATCCCTCATTTGTCCGGGAGTTTTCTATCCTGGAAAAACATTCAGTTGTATTATCGGGACGCGATTTTAGAAAGACAAGACGAAACGTCGTCTTTCTAAAACGGCTCTCATCCAAGAGTCATTCTCAATCTGCGGATCAAGTCTGAGTCCGATATTCATCGTACTCTGAGTAAGCTCCTGAGCAACCTCCTGATGATAGCCTGTCCTATTTATCTATGTGTTTTAAGTTTCTCCTGAAACCAATCTTTTTTGCCACCCAAACAGCCCTGTAAGGGACCATATAAATCATATTGTTAGCTGGGCGACCCAGGGCTTCAAAATGTTGTATTATGAGTAAATTGAACGAGAAACCTTAATTTCTGTTTAACAAAAATGGCCTCCTTAATTCCTCTTTCAAATCATCTCATCTCGTGCTAAGAATCGTCCCCCCATTCTCTACAAAAGAGTGGTTTGCGGCTTTAAGATGAAGATGTATAAATAAAAGCCTCTTGTGTAGTTGCTGTTTAGTCTCAGAGACAGCCACTACACAAAAGCATCTTCATCTTTAAGATGACACCAACATCTTGTTCTTCAAGTATTTGACAATGATAGTGTATTCTTTGAAAAGCTTGAGTATTGTCACTTAGATGAAATAAAAAGTTTCCTTGTAAAATGGTGTCAGTATACATACTAAAATGAAGGTGTTCATTCGCTAGAATTTGTGGATGTAAATTAGGGAATTCAATTTGGGAATTTACTTTTTTACTATGTTCACAGCACCCTAAGATTATAGTCCACCTACCCATTCCTGCAGTATTTCACAGCACCAAATGTAAACTTCAGTGGCAAAGCTGCCACTCCTGTCAATAGCTAACTACACCCACTGAACTGCCTGTTTGGACCACAGTTGAATTACTCCTAACAGTGTCAGAGGGTATGATCAACATCCTTCAGCTCGTCCAACGTGTACTAGGGTCTCCATTAACATAAAGGCCAACTATTAAACACCTGTCCGAAATTATGTTAATTTAGTTACAAAAACAAAGTAACAAAAAGGAATTGTCTCCAAGTTAAGTCGCTCTTCACTGAATTGATGCAGTAGAGGTTTGCAGGAGGACATTATTTTAGAGCTGCTTGGAGCCGGGCGCTTGAATATTAACGTCAGCCTCGGGGGAGACCTGCAGGATTTGGTTAGAACTTCCAGGGAACTTTGTGCTGGCAAACCTCGACATTCTGTTTCATGATTTCTGCAGTATCAAAATGCTTTTATCTAAGGATTTGCCCCAGAAAGACTCATGTAGACTTTTATGTGGACCTCAAATTTATTATTGTTTTTAAAACGTGTTAAAAAAAGTTGAGATCCACTGACTGATTTGCAGTGGTAAGTGATATTTATATTGTCTTAACTGGATAGGTTCACCAATATCTAGGATATTACACTGATTTATTTATTTTTTGATGGTTTTCCAATGGTTCAAATGGAAATTTTAGAAATAAGTGTTCATACTTTTTTGGTTTAATTGTATGACATCTGGTCAGAAAAGTCTGGAATTGAATTAAAAACAACACAGAAGAGAAATTATATCACAAATCTGGGAAACTTAACCCAATGTTTTCTGAGGTTCAGTGGAGGGACTTTCCAAACAGGATTCATCAAACAAGCATGAATGAAGTTAAAAACAACTCAGGTTGGTTTGATGATGGAACAATGCTATAACATGGTTCAACATGATTTGTTTTACATAATATGTGTCCTATAGGTTTTAAACATGACATACAAATGCCTAGATGGGCAAAATCATGTATAATATATATCTATTGCATAATTATGTCCACTTTATGTCCACAAAGCTAAAATATTACTTATTAACTCCAACTCTCACGTAACATATCTCGCATGTAGTATATTTACTGTCTTGACAAACCAGCTTCATTATCACTTTATGGGGCCATATTTGAAATGACTGAACCAGGATCAATTACCTTACTTTTATTTCCCAGATGCCACGTCCAATATTATTCTTATCACAGCATAATCGTTTGTGTTCTCCAGAGAGCGATGGAGCGTGTTGTTAATTTGCTCAAGTTTATCTAGCATTTATAAATCAACACGTTTATGACAACACGGAGACAGGGCGCTAATGAAGGGCCATACCTGCTCAATTAAAAGCTCCTCTTAGCATTTTGGCCCAGGCTACGGCTACGCTAAATCTACAGAGTCCATCTGTCTGGGAGAGAGTGATGACGGGGCGGTAGGTGCATACTGATGAAAATTGGATTTGTTCGGAGTAATAAACAGGAGCAGGATGCGTGTATTGATTTGTGGTGGCTTTAATGACAATGGAAAGGCCCAAGGCGCAAACGTGTTTTGGCTCTGACCTGTATATGACACGATGTACAAATTGTGTTGTTCTTGGTTAAAGGAAACTGAGAAGAAGTGAGGAGATTAATGGCAGTGAATTAATGGGAAAGCTATATTTAGAGGTGTACTTTATAAAAAGTAAGTCAAGAGATCTGTAGTTGAGACAAACATACTGTGTTTACTCGCTGAGATGAGATGGTGTTTTTAAGTGACAGAAAAACAAAAGAAATCCAACATTGGAATGATTTGGTATTTGTGTTGTAATAAGACTGCTTCTCTTCTGGCCTCGCCTCTTCATAGTGCATGTTGCTTTTAACAGTTTTTTATACTTCTAGTTTACTTGTGACTGAGCAGAGCATGCCTATTGTGCAGAGTGCAGGATTGTGAAGCCTGAGTAGCCAAACTACAAGTCCATAGGAATATTCTTATATATGGTAGGCATATTGCAAAGGTATAAGCTTCTCGTGTTAATGAGCGGTTGACACCTGAGTCATGTTTTGAGTCATTAGCATACTCTTTGTGTAAAAGTAATTGCCCAATAACCTAATAACTGGTTGGGCACAATTAGCAGCAACAACTGCAAGCAAGCGTTTGCAATACTTTGCCCATGGCGTGTTTACAACTTGTATTTCATGTATGTTCATTAACATGCGCTGTCCTGACCAAATAAATACAACAACTTGTAATGAGTCTATTACAGCACTGTGAATGATTTTGGTCACTCTCTCTGAAAATTGTAGTAACTCAACCACACTGGAGGGTTTTCAAGATGAACTCCTTTTAAGATCATGCCACAGCATCTCAATAAGATTCAGGTCAGGACTTTGGTAGACTTCACTAAAGTCTTAATTTTGTTTTTCTTAGTTATTCAGAGGTGGACTTGCTGGTGTTATGGATCCTTGTCCTGCTGCAGAACCTAAGTTCGCTTCAGCTTGAGGTCAGAACAGATGGCCTGACATTCTCCTTCAGGATTCTTTGGTAGAAAGCAGAATTCATGGTTCCATTTATCACAGAAACTTCAAGGTCGAGAAGCAGCAAAACAGCCTCAGACCATACTCTACCACACCATAATATACTGCTGGTATGATCCTTTTCTGAAATGCGCTGTTACTTTTACACTAGATGTAACGAGACACACAACATCCAAAAAGTTCAGCTTTTGTCTTGGGTATCATCAAGATGTTTTTTGGCAAACTGAGATTGAGAAAACTACTATAGTATAATAAAAATAAAATAGGCATTATGGAAATGGAATAAAACATTCATAAGTGGACCTCATCTCAATATCAACAGGAAGATAAATAAGTTTAGCCGGCTGCTTCAGCTGAACACATGGCTGTCTAAAGAGTGTGCACAGAGGATTGCACTACATTGAGAACTTCTATTTATTCTGGAAACGAGAGGACCTGTTTAAGAGAAATGGCCCACACTATGCAGAGTGGAGTGAAGGTGCTGACAGAGAACCTGCTCCACGCTCTGAGGCATTGGACTGGGCCTGGACAGGGTGGACCCTGAGCAGATAGTTATCTGCTCAGAAATGAGAGAAGAATTCCTGCTTTATCAGCCAGAGACCGAGCCAATGTTTCAACATCAGCAGCACCACAACCACAGCCTCCACCAAAGGATTATTAGCAGCCGCTCCACCACCACCAGCAAAGATTCACTCAGCTGCTCCACGATCACCTACGCCCCACCTAAACCCCCTGCCTTTTCACCTGGTCCCAAACGCTCACTGGCTCCTGCTACACCAACAAAAGCCCAAGACCCACCTACCCCCGTTCGCCCAAACGCTTTACACCTGGTATCTCCAATAGCTAGAGTGGACTGGGTCTCAGCGTGCCGGGACTTATAGTCATAATAAAAATCAAAAACCAACCCGGGGCCCTGTGTAAAAACAGCCTCCCCTAGTGCTATTTCTGTGGATCAACATCAAAATCTGAGAAATTTGATTCATATTCCCTGTAAAAAGATAACGCCCAGTCTCACTGAAACTAGTCTGAAACTTGCTGTGCTAAATGTCAGATCCTTATGTAACAAATCATTCTTAATTAATAATTTTATTTCTTCTTATAATCTTGATTTTATGTTTTTAACTGAAACATGGCTTGACAAAAACACAGGAAATTTAGTTCTAATAGAATCTGCTCCACCCAACTTTATGTTTGAATCTGAAACACGAGAGAAAACAAAAAGGGAGGAGGTGTGTGTGCTTTTGTTAGAGATGAAATAGTTACCCACAGGTTGTCCTTTGGGGTGTTTTCAACATTTGAGTACGTAGCCTTTAAAATTGAGCTAAAACAGTCTCCATCCATTCTCTTCATTGTTTTATACAAGCCTCCTCAGCACTGCAAAGTTTTATTGATGATTTTACTGAGATGCTTTCAGTCGTATGCACAGACTTTGATGGTTTGGTCATAACAGGTGATTTTTTCTGGGCCCCACCCAGAGCAGAGGGCACACTCTAGATCTTCTAATTACAAAAGGGGTTAATATTTCAAATGTGGTCGATGTTGCTCTGTCTGATCATTTCTGTGTCTTCTTTGACCTGTCTGTTTTCCCAAACCACCAGCTGGTCCTGCAGTTGTCCGGAGGAGACACATAAATGACAGCACAAGAAAACTGTTTATGGAAATGATAAACTTTGAAAATGTCTCATGTTCTAATGTAAATGATTTGTTGAACTCTGTTACATCTAGTGTTTTGAATGTTCTCGACACCATTGCCCTATGAAGGCTAAAATTGTAAAAATAAGCAGAAGGCGCCATGGAGAAATGATGATTCGGTCAGGGCACAGAAAAGGGAGTGCCGCCGGGCCGAACGAAAAATGGCGCAAGTCAAAGCTCCAGGTTCAGAAAGAGATTTACAGAGAGAAGTTGTACATGTACAACCTCATTTTATGTAGAACTAGGGAAGGATATTTTTCTGAAATAATTGGAAGCTGCAGTAACAACTCGCGTGTCCTGTTTGCCACAGTAAACAGATTAACAAACCCTCCAGCTCAGCTGCCGTTAGAACTCATTTCCACATCCAAGTGTAATGAGTTTGCATTATTCTTTAATGACAAAGTTCAGGGCATTAAAAATGCTATAAATTCTACAATGCAAAAAATAACCCTCAAACCACCTACACACTTAGAGCTGACTCACTTTGCACCTGTAACTGACAAAACTGTCCAGGAGATCATCACCAGTCTGAGTTCATCTACATGCTGCCTCGATGTGTTACCCACCAGATTTCTAAAGTCTGTGCTGAACAGTTTGTTAGCACCACTCACTCAAATAGTTAACATGTCGCTTCAATCTGGAACATTCCCAATGTCTTTGAAAACTGCGGTCATAAAGCCTCTCCTAAAAGAAGAGCAGTCTTGATGCCGCAGTACTGAGTAATTACCGGCCCATCTCTAATCTGCCATTTTGGGGCAAAGTCCTTGAAAAGGTTGTTTACCAACAGCTCACTGATTTCCTCTTAATAAACAACTCATTTGATGTTTTCCAGTCAGGTTTTAGACCTCATCACAGCACTGAGACTGCTCTTGTCAAGGTGACAAATGACATCCACCTGAACACTGACGCGGGCAAAGCCTCAGTCTTAATTCTGTTAGATCTGAGTGCTGCTTTTGACACTTCGATCATGGGACCCTCTTACAGAGACTAGAGGACTGGGTGGGCATCACTGGCACTGCCCTAAACTGTTAAATCCTATCTGGAAGACAGGAAATTCTTTATCGAAATTGGTAACTGTGTCTCAGACCAGATGCCCCTGACCTGTGGGGTGCCCCAAGGGTCAATCCTGGGACCCCTTCTGTTCAACCTCTACATGCTGCCGTTAGGTCAGTTGATACGCAGCGAGAATGTGTCCTATCACAATTACGCAGACGACACTCAGATCTATGTTTCACTGACGGCAGGTGAATATGGACCAGTGGATTCACTCTGTCACTGCATCCAACAGATCAGTGTGTGGATGCAAAACAACTTTCTCCAGCTGAACTCAGACAAGACTGAAATCATCGTCTTTGGCCCACAGAAACAAAGAGAAATTGTTAACTGTCACCTCCAGAGTCTCGCTCTAAAACCTACAAATCAAGTTAGAAATCTGGGGGTAATAATGGACTCAGATTTGAATTTTTAACAGCCACGTCAGATCAATCACATCAGCAGCTTTTTACCATCTAAAAAACATTGCCAAAATCAAAAGTATAGTGTCTAAACCAGACCTGGAGAGACTTATCCATGCGTTTGTCTCTAGTAGATTAGACTACTGTAACGGCCTGCTCACTGGCCTCTCCAAACGAGCTGTAAAACAGCTGCAGTACATCCAGAACGCTGCTGCTCGGGTCCTGACTAGAACCAGGAAGTACGATCACATTAGTCCTGTGCTCAGGTCTCTGCACTGGCTCCCTGTGGCTCAGAGAATAGACTTCAAAGCAGCTCTGCTTGTATACAAGTCTCTCCATGGCCTAGCACCAAAGTACATCTCGACATGTAGTGCCATATGAACCATCTCGGACTCTGAGGACCTCAGGGACCGGCCTCCTGCTGGTGCCCAGAGTCAGAACTAAACATGGGGAATCTGCATTTCAGTTTTATGCAGCTAAAATCTGAACAGTCTTCCTGAGGATGTGAGACAGGCCTTACTCTGGCAAATGTTCAAATCTAAACTAAAAACTGTTTTGTTTGGCTGTGCATATGACTGAAATGCTTTTCTTGCACTCTTCTCTTTTATGTCTGAACTAAATATTCTCTGCCATGTCTTTGTGATTTTAATGCATTTTTTCCTGTTGTGTGAAGCACTTTGAATTGCCTTGTGTACGAATTGTGCTCTACAAATAACTTGCCTTGCCTTGCTTAACATAACCATTAACGAGAGTTTTACAGAAAGTGACATGTAGTGAGTGTGGTTGAATAGTTAGTGAAAGTGGAGTTGTTTCATCTTTCATGATCCAAGGCAGAGGGAAAAACTATTCTTGTGGCGGGAGGTTCTGTCCGATGGACCGTAGCTTTCCTGACGGGATGTTCAAATAGTATGTCCAGGGTGAGAAGGGTCAGCTGTGATCCGACCTGCTCGTCCCAGAGCCCTGGAGACGTACAGGTCCTGCAGAGATGGAAGACTGCAGCCGATCACCTTCTCAGCAGAACGCACAATGCGCTGTAGTCTCTGTTTGTCCCTGGCTGTGGCTCCAGCGTACACACGGTGATGGAGGAGGTGAGGATGGACTTGGATTTTATGTATTGTGTTTATTAAAAAAGGTGGTATGGTGTGGCACGGTGATAAATAAAGAAATAGCCTAAAACCTCAGCCTTCTTTCGCAATGGATATGGATTTTGAATAATTAGATAAGACTCACATTTATCCACCTACCAAGTCTAATTGTGTCAGCCAGGTTAGACAACAGCTAATTTAGATAATGATGTTGATGATCATTTAAAAAATATTGTAATAAAGTCTATTTTGGAAAACCCAAATTAATGCTCATAAAGTAGATTATAAAATATACTCTGAACTGTCAAACTAAATGCTTATGCAAATTTGTTCCACAGTTCATCTTGGAGGAGATCTTGGCTCTGACTTAAATAGGATCATGTTCAATTCCACTGTTTAAACAAGTTAAACCACTCAAGGATTACAATTCTGCAAAGTAAGATTTAATTTGACACTGATATTTACAAATTAAACAAGTAAATTAATGTGGACAGGCGTATTCATCTCTCCCATTCTATCAGCAGTGCCGTTGCTACGGCAACTCTAGCCTAATTTCTGTGCTAGCCCGGGTCGATCTTTTTTTTTTTTTTTTTTAAATGAAGCTTCATAATTTGCCAAGATGTAAGCGAAAACAGCATGCCGATTGTAGCCTATAGCTGAGCGCACACCTTTGTAAAGTGGGGCCCTGCAGCTGCCTCATCGGCTCCGACACAAAAGAACTTCATTAACTCGTAATCCTGCCAAAGCAACGCCAATGTGTGAGGCAATTACTGTGCGCCCGCGCTCATTGAGGCCCTTCAGAAGCCGTGTAACGTCAATTCAAGGCCGTCAATGGAACCTGTGCGCACCAATATCATGACTTAACCAGCCTTAGCAAACAGTTATATAAGACCGTTCCAATATGCATGTTTGATTCCTCCTGTCCTGGTTTTCAGAGCATAAAAAAAGAAAATAAGAGCAAGTTTAGCCTCGATCCCAGGCAGCAGCAGCAGCAGTGAAGGCAGCGTTTTGTAAAAGACTTACTTCCTGCAACAATGGCAACTTTTAATAGTCTCCCCGAGTTCCGGTGTGCCTCTGCCTCTTGTGTGTGTCTGTTAGCAGTCAGCAGAAAGGAGCGGACACAAAGCGGCTCATAAAGAGAATATGTGCTTACCGCGGTGAAACGACTACGTGGGCCATTGTGGTCAGTGTCTTGAGTTTACAACGCGGTGGGCCATCTGAGTCAAGTCTCTTCAGATCTCTTTTCTTACGTTTTGGGGAAGTATTTGTGGAGTGGGTTAAAAGCAAAATATTTTTAAAAGCAGAATTTAGTATATGTAACATGTAGCGCCTTCCTGACATTTCTAGTACAGACTTCAAGATGCAAATGATTTAGGAGAAATACACAATATTCTGGATTATAATACATTATTAATCATTAATAATTAATAATAATTAATTCATAATAATGTAATGAATTTAAGATTTCTCCCCATTTGAAATACATTTTCTTGACATAAACATATTCAAAGACAACAATGGGACTCTACATACATCAATATTTAGAAAGCCCAGTGACCGAAACACGCTGCAATAGGGCGGATCACCACAGCTAATAAATATACTATACGGTCCATTCCGGAGGCTAAAACTCATCTTTGATTCAGACAAAGTTTTCAAACTAATGCAAGAAGTATGACAAAGAGGTTTGAATAAAGAGGCTATACAGCTAATACTGTTTCCCAAAAACCAAAAGGCTGAACATCTCAAAAGGGAACAACTGTTAGTACATCAAAAGAAAACACAACATGCCAATCAAGTCCATTTTCTCACACAATATAGTGACAAAGCTAATGCCACTAAAGGAATCATCAAGAAGAGTTAGAACATTTTAAAATGTCTTCCCTGAGTGATAGATAGAACACCCATACGGTAATAAACTAACATGTTTCCTACTCTACTGTATTCTATTGTATTTAAGTTTTCCTTTCCCTATTGTTGTTTCAGGATTTTTGTGGTCGAGCATCCTATTTAGGTTTTGGATGTGCATGTCCCTCCTCTGCACCTGCAACCACTGTCAGAAGATGGTGAACGCTGACCAAAGACAATATTATATGAACAATTCATCAACTGTCATAGTGGCTGATGTGTACAGATTAGAAAGCCCCTGTGGATGGTTCTATATAGGAAAGACTTGCTGAGCATAAAAATGCCATAAAAACAGGCCACTTCCAATCCAGTGTGACTGCACTATAAAGGAGCTGGACATGGCGGCCCTGACAGTTTTAAAACAGCTGGCATTGAACATGATAAAATGTCTGTAAGAGGTGGAGACAGACGTAAATTGGAACTACAAAGAGATTCCCTGCAGATCTACCGATACCAAAGCAACAGAATTCCCTGGACTAAATGATGAGCTGGATTTTATTCCTTTTTGTGAACTGTTTTCTCAGTACTTTTGTGTATTATGGTGTTATATTAATTTGCTAACTTGAATTAAGTTAATGTCACTATCTTGTTCTTTGCATATTCTTTGTTTTAGTCATGTGACTTCCTAGTCGCAAACAGCTTGGCTGCCATTTTGTTCTGTGATTTTGCCCTGATGAAGGCCGAAACACGTGGCCTTTTAAAAAAACTTTTGGCCATGAATGAATAAAGACTTCATATTTTTTCTAAATACCTTGAGTGCCTCAGCTCATTTTTGCTTTACAAGATTCTGATCCCAAATTACAGGGTATAACATATTTCTCAACACTTGAGCAAGCATGCCAATAGCTTCTGCGCTCTGAACAATCGTCAAGATGATAACTATTGTTTAGGGCAAATCCTTGCACCATGTTTTATTTAATTTTGGGGTTTTTTTTGTCCAGAAATTTGAGATGACTTGTTTGCCCAACATAACACATTTAAAGCTGTAAAACAAAACTTAGTTCCCAAAAGTCGTTTTCAGTCATTTCAGAATAAAGTAGGAACACAGCGACTTGAAACTAGGCCACACTGCAGGAAAGCCACTGTACTCACTGTAGACTTTGTAATACAAGGAGATTTTTGGAAGACATTGTTAGTGAGAAATGGGGATAATTGGGGCGAGGTACACTGAAGCTGTTCAGAAACAGAAGCTATCAAAGGTTTGGGGAGTTACTTCAAACTGGAACAGCACAGTAGATAGTCAAACGCTGTAGTCACTGTTGTTTGGAGATCTTGTTAATGCAAATCTGTAATCAGCCTATCATTAGGCACAGCTCATAGTGTATGTGGAAAGAAACCTGCAAAATGGAGAAAACGGTGACTTTACTTTTTCTGAAAAGTAGTTTTGAGTCTTTAGAGTCTTTTTTATTAGCCAAAAGACAATATATGACAAACTTAAAAATTGACATATTCCTCATGGGGTTTTAATTAGCTTTTCGTCACCTCGAGATTAGTATTTCACATTTTGTAACTTAAAAATAATGTCTACATTTAGAGCAGTGAATGAATGAATGAATGAAGCCCTTAGGCAGCGTGACTGCTCTGCTGAGAGCGTTTGAGTCCAGTGCTTTGCTTCTTCCATCTTCATGAAAACAAGAAGACTATTTAAAAGTATTCATTTACACACTAGTCTGTATTTTCTTACCAATAAGACACCAAACCGTTTTATATTTCTCACATATTAAATGTTGGTCGGATGGAGTAGGTTTAAAACGATACAAAAGTTGATCAGAGGAACGATACTTTGCAGAGCAATAACGAGCTAACAATTGCTAACAATGCTACTTACGTCTACGTTTTGACAATTACACTTGTCAAATTAATGTTAGTCATCATAAAGTATCTTATAGTTCTCTAATTTGATAATAAATCATCCCTCAAGTCATTCCAGAAGTCCTGGTGCCTTGCATGTTGTTTCCATGACTACATTCCTCTTTCCTGTCTTTCCCTGTTGAAAAGTGCAGAAACTCTCCATTGATGCTGACAAATTAGAACTCCACCCGAGTAGCATAGTTACGGCTGTTGGACAGTGGTGATTGTCTGAGCGAGTAATATATACGCAGTGGGCCATTCCTTCAGGAATGTTTTTAAAGTCCAAAACTGCAGTTCTTGAATTACGTCACAGCCAAGAAACATGCCAAACTTTGACACTAACAGCTACTGTTTTAGCCTCATTCAAACTGCATCACACTCCTCACTGTTGTCAGTAGAGGGAGTAAGAACTTCTCATGTCTATTCTATGCGCTACCTTTATCTATGAGCTCGTTTCACATAATAGCTTTAAAAATATGTATTAAAGCCCCACTGAGGAACATTTCAGATGAATAGTGAACATTTATGCAGGTGTAATTGTACATAAATGTACAACTGAATTATTGATTCATCGAGACATTTGGTCAATTTGATCAGTGTTAAATTTCAGTGCATTTATATTTCTGTAAACTTCAAAAAGAAACCTAAATTGTTATACAGTAACCACTTTGTATAATTATACTTTGCATTTTAGTTACAGACAGGCTGTATTTGGACCCTAATTACTTTGGGTATAAAAATACAAGCCCACACAAGACATTTGCAGCAGGACTGAACACCTGAAGTAATCAGCAAAACAATTATATTTGAAGTTACATTGATTAAAACTACATTCAAACGAAATAATGTAGTACCAATGTATTTCTCCCGTTTATTATGAAACTTTTCAGTGACTTGATTTTACACTAACAACTTAAAACGAGTGTTATTGGCAGTGTCTTGTTTTATCCCATAATTGTACGAGTATTGAAGATGTGCGTTGTTGGTTGAAAGGTCCATTACTGAATTCTTCATATACAACAAAGCAGTTAGAATGAGGTTCCAAACAATACCTGTGACTTTCAAAGTTGAGAATCTTGTAGGCAATTTGAGTCATCACATGATTAGAACGAGTTTGCCGGAGGTGTATGGCCTTAAAAACACAGAGGAGCACACCTCATTTTTAGAACTGAAGAGGGAAAAAAGGGAAAACATATTCCAAACACAACTTTGGGCTTTTATGCAAATACTGATACTCATTAACAAATGTAAATGTTAAGGCTGATGGATCCAGCCGTGTCCGATCTGTTTGTGATGTAGAGACTATTTTCTTTTTTATACATGTGCTTATTGAAAGGCCTTCACCCATGAGATTAAACCAGTATCGAGTATCTGGACGCACTTGGTATCATATCAGGGGTATCGCCCCCTACTGTAGGAACGTTTTGAAATGAAAGTGTTCCACCTGAACCAGTTGAAATTAATCTTAGAAATAGAAACAAGAAACTTGTTTTAACATGTTCCAATCTGAGCACAAACATACAAACATAACAGCCCGCCACACTTAACAGTGAGAGTGAGACCGTTGCCCAAGTGAACTGCCGGTTGAATTCCACAAGTGTGTTCAAAAAATGTTCTCAGCGACTGTTCCTCCAAAAAAAGCTCAGCAGCTTTGGGGCAATTCACAAATGATAGAATCTGTGAATAAATCCACAGTGGAGAGTGTGTTAACCATGTGACTAACCATGTGACTGCATGGCCCAATCACATGACCTGCAGAACAAATAATAAATCAAACAAAATTGTCTCGCTTTGCACCAAGATTGTTGAGAGACCTCACAAACCTCTGAGCAGCTGTTCAGTGAAAGAACATTGTGTCAGACCTCTCTCACCCCCTGAACTGCAGTCCGGGGGGCGCTATAGAGTTCAATTGGCCAAATCTTTTGTCCCCTGCGCTGTGGACATCCTGAATGCAGCAGGAGTGGGCACACTACAGAAATGAAATGTTTTTTTTAATAATGTATCTCCTGTACGACTGCTTTTATTTATGTTTTATGTGGTTTTTATGTGTGAGCCAAAGAGGAATCTCTAGCTCGATAGACAATAAAGCTCTTCTACTCTATTCTACTCTAGACTGTCAGTTCAAAAATGCATCGTGTTTAAACATAGTCCAAAATACCATATGGGCCGTCCTATTAGGGGAACATTTCATGTAAGTATTTGTACATTTTACAACAGTACAAAACAACCTTAAAGCAATGGCTTGACTATATTGATAAGTTTTTACATTGAACCAACCAACACTGGACTCTACTACAACATTTTGTTGTAGACAGCATTTTTGTGTTCAAGTTTGACCCAAAAAGCATATTTTAGTAGAAAAAAGTGTATATTACAACAAGAGAAAGCATCTGTGCTCATATTTTTTTCCAAACACATTTTGTCAAATGTGTAAAAGTCCCAAACTCAACACCACAATGAGGTCTCAGCCTTTCTGAAGAGATGTTTGAAAGAGTCTGCTCTGGGTAAACCCGGTTCTTGGGATGATACATAGCTAGCATGATACTTAATCACCAGTCTCAAAAGTATAATTACCCAAAACCTCTATTCAAATGATAACAATTTGAAAGGTTCCATTATCAATAAAATGTGTAAACTATAAACTTGAATTTTTGCTGTGGAATTATGTTGAATTTCTTTTTTTTTTTTTACTGCTTTTTGAATAAAATGCCAATTTTACGTGTCAAAGGTAGTCATGGTTTTTGAAATCAAGATGTTTCGACTCAGATTCAGATGTTCAAATTGAAAATGACTTCTGGATGGCAGTCGAAACCCTAACCCAGTGTCCAGATGACAACCTTTGACACCTTGGACCATTCTTGGACAAATGAGGGATTACACCGACTAGTTTCTGACTAAAAGTTATTCTAAACATTTTCCTGTTCAAAGAAAACGTATTTTTTGTCCAAATCTTTGGTACAATTTGAATGCACGCTCCCAAAAGGAAATTCTGTCAACACAAATTGGGTTTAACTCTCTATATTTCCTGCTTGACATCATATGAAGTCTGCAGTCATTTTCAAAGCTCCTGGAGAGTAAATCTTAATCCCGGACTATTCCCATGATAGGAAATTAGAGGTCTTTTCTGTGTTCCCGCTGAGAGGCTGAAGAACATGATGGTTTGGACAAGAGGCTGAGCTGTCCAGACAAACGGCCTGTTCTCGGCTCCACAGTTCGGCTCTTTGGAGGATCTCGTTTGGATGAGATTACCCACAATGACGTCTCAGTGGTGAAAAACTGGGCGATGACACACTGTTAAAAAAACGATGATAGTTATAAAAGTATAAAACTAAGACAATTAATGTATTGAAACATCAGTGTCGCCAACTCGGTCAAATAAAATCTACACAATATAGACTTCCATTAGGAATGGTTTTCCATCCAGTTTCGATCTTCTATTTGATTGAGTTTTGGGTTCATTGCATGTTTTTGGCATGGATCCTTTTGGTTTTCAGTTTCCCTTTTAGTGCTTTAGTGGGGCTTGTGTTAATGTGTTGTAGTCGACTGAATCGTTTCCTATTATTGACAAAATACACAAGGTGAATTCAAGGGTGGTCTCTGAAAAGTTACAAGTAGCAATAGAAAGTAGTTTTAATGTCAACGGCATATTAAACCCAATCAAAGGGTCAAAGACAGTAACAAAATGAAACAAGAAAATAATCGATATTATATACTTACAAGAAACCCATCTAAATGACCCAGAACTTCTAAAATGAACTACATCTGGTTGTAATGAACTATGCTATTCCTCATACAAAGGTAAACATGAAAGGAGATTTGCATTAGCTTTTGAACATAAAGATAAACATGGCAGATTTGTTTATGTGTTAAACAGTTGTATTACATATGTCCTCATGACCACCATCAAACGCAGAGTACAAATTTCCCTACAGTGACAATAAAGTGTACCTTAACCTTAACATTTATTACTCTTTTTATGCTTTTACACTGTGACGGATATTTGGCAAAATAACAAAAGAAAGGACCACCCCGGGCTGAATTAAGACGTCTAAACGTACACCGTGAATGCCTGAAAGGTTGCTTTGCTGGAGTTACAGCTGGATGTGCAACAACTCGTGCTTAAACCTGATGATGCTTGAGGACCAGATGAAGATTACACGGAAAGACATCGGGACAAATCCATGTTTCCTCGTCTCATAGGTGGGACTTGGCTTCATCTGAGCGAGAGTAAACTGATGAAGTCGCAATGCGGAATTCTGAAGTGAGTTGGTGCCATAAAGCAGTGTTATTACAAATACCCTGTTGACCATCGCCAATGTATGGGGGCATTATTTTTGGACCTGATTGCAAACCACTCTGAGAGAAGACTAATCTGCGGCGGCGATTGGAACCTTCATGTTCAGCCTGCATTAGACGTACCAAACTCAAAAAGCGAAACTGGAAAAATAATAACTTCTGCAAATTAATAAAAAACATAGGCCTAATTGCTTTCTGGAGGGAGATGAACCCCAGTGCGTCTTTTGACGCACTTATTTGTACCTAATGTAATGCCTTCTTACGAAGGTTTTTGGCATTCACAAAACTTGTTCTAAACTGAAAATGTTCTTCTGGAAGAACAAATCCTATGAATAGTCAGGAGCACTCTTATGCACAGAAATTCTGTTGTTTTCTCATATAAAAATGATATTTCTCACTTGGTTGTTAGTTTTATATATTTATTAATTATTTTATATACAAATATAGTTGATACTAAAAGTTAGATACTAAAAGTATGATCAGGCGTGATATAGAGTATTTTTATGTAAATACACATGTAAATGAGTAACGTGGTGTCCGTAGCGGCAAGTTCTGAATCTGGCGCAACTCGTGCTGCCCGGTGGCCGAGTGGTTAATGTATAGCAGCCGGCCGCAGTGTCGTGAGTTCGAATTCTAACTCCGACATTTACTGCATGTCCTCCCTTCTCTCATCCTCCATTTCCCTCTCATCTGTCCTCTCTAATTAAGCCTGCGGGCCAAAAGATAAAAAAAAAAAAAGACTTTAGCTTCGTCAGAGCATGTCATGAATCTGACATAGACATTCTTGAATGAGGTCCATTAGATCTAAGTGACCAATGCCACTATTTACATTACAGTAGATTTGGAGGCTAAAACGGAAAACAAAAAAACACTTTGGAGGTTCAATAACAGCCTGCTTAATGACACTTTTTTTTTTATGGTTATTTAATGTATAACAAAAACAAGGCTGGCAGATCTGGTGGTGGTGCTTTTTTATATGTAAGCTTACTCTATTGTGTGACTATTTCGTGATGATTTATGTATAAAGGAAGACCATTCAGATTCCTTATTTATTGATATCAAAATCTAAAAATGTGAAAAATATATCGATCATCCTCAAGGTGCTGACCTAAATAATTTCATAGTAAATTTGGAAGGATTATTATATTCCATAAATAAATATAACAAAAATAGTTTAATTTTGGTAGACTTCAATATCAATTTAGCCAAGACAATGGAGAAGAAAAGTACTTTGTCTCTATTCCTCTTCCTTCTTTCCAACAATAAGCACATACAGTAGAGGAAAGATACATAAATCTATCACTGATAACATAATAACAAACACACATAATACTAAATTTGTCACTGATCATTTCCCTATTATATTACTTGTTGATCTTATGAATAGAATAGACATATCTCAAAGAAAAATGTTACTTGAAAAAAGCCTACATGAATTATCTGACGACCAAAGAAAATGCTCATGGAATTCTGTCCAGATTAAGCGAATAATGCTCTGATTCATGAAATAACTAACAATATGAATTCCTCTATACATGAAAAGTTAATAACAAATGTAGCGGTCACCAAACCTTGGCTTACAAGAGGAATCCTGATATCAATCTGAACAGGAGCAGACAATAACAAAGTAAAAGTTTCAAGTGGATTTATTAAAAATGGGAAGGGGCTGGAGACCAGGATGGACATAAGTGAGCAGGCAAACGGCTGGTCTTGCACCAGAAGCAACAAAACAACTGGTGGCGAGTTGCTGTGGAGCTGAGCCTCTTGAACTGCTGCTAATTGCAGACTGCCGCCAGATGGGAGGAGCTGCTGAGGCCACAGGTTGGAAATTGATCTGTAAAAGTAAACGTAACCACTGCACTGAACTTTTACAGGCTTCTCGTGGTAATCAGAAGCAATGTTGGAAAGTGCTCAATGAAGTTCTCAGCCAGGGTCACAAATCAAATACCCTTGATGTGCACATCAAAAATAGTTTATCTACAGTTAAATGTGGTCCCCCACAGGGCTCAATTCTGGACCTGCTTCTTTTTATCATATATGACAATTATTTAGGGTTAGGGTTGCAAAATCGACTTTCAGAGCTTTTAACCTTCTTACAGTGCTGTTGGTGCCCCGTAGATGTGCCCAAAGTGGGTTTTTGATGGGTTCCTGCAGTCTTTAGCAAGAGAATAGTCTCTATCATTTCCCTCGGACGAGCAGACAAACGGGGGCTACTCACCAGGATGAGTCACAAGACACCAGTCCCCGCCTCCCCGCCCCACCGCCACCGTATATAGGTGATATTTTAGAACTATTATGTTATGAGTGTTACATCACTTATTATGATAATCTATGTCCTTAGGGTAGACTATGAAATGGGGAAAATAGCATAATATGGGATCTTTATTAAATTAATATTATTATTAATATTATTATTATTTAATTAATTAAATTATTAAAAGTCATTTTCTTTATACTGTATCTCATAATAAAATCCACAGTATCTTCAAGAGCTCGCAAAAGGTGAACTGGAGAAAGTAAACGTTTGGTTCAAATGCAATAAATGATTGTAAAATGCCAGCAAAACTAAATTAATTGTATTTCATTCAAAGAGAAGTCTTAAAAACTCTGACAATCTTCAGCAGAGCTATTGAAAGACTATCCTACATTGAACTTCTTGGAATCCAAATTAACATATTTCTCAACTTCAATAAACACACTGAATATCTTACCAAAATATTATCAAAACATTTTAGCTTATTTTTCAAACTTTCCTTCCCGAAGAAGCTCTTATATCTCGGTACAGTTCTATATTTGAACTGCATCTAAACTATTGTCATTTCATCTGGTGTAACACCTATCCAAATAATCATGGAAAGCTGCAAAGTTTACAAAAGAAAGCTATTTGAGGAACATCTTGGGCCAGGTTTAACAGTCCCTCTGATCCTCTTCTCTATCAACTTAAGCTCCTAAAACTCACTGAGTGCAGTGTAAGTCATAATGCCTGTATGATGTCATTTTTAGACTAAATGACAGACTGTCAGCTCATTCCTATTCCTACACCCGCACATGACTACAACACATGGGGAAAGTCTATGCTGAAAGCCAAAAAAAAGAAAATGTAAGTGCACTAGTTTTAGTGTAGCATGTAAAGGCCTAAATGTTTGGAATGAGCCGGACAGAAACATTCAAGTCTTCTCATCTCTGTTCATATTTAAAAGGAAACTGAAATTAGAGCTATTAGGAAAATACAGGGAACCCCATGCAGCCGATGGCGTCTATAAGATTGTGTATGTCTTAATGTGTGCAGCTTCTTCCATTAAGAGAAGATGTAACATTTCTGTTCAAAGGAACTAGAAGATATTGTAATGTTTAAGACCTGTGTGTATCTGTGCATGCATATGCACAATGGTTTGTAGGTATTCAGTAGGTAGATAGGTAAGAGTAATGCAAACAATTGTTCTATTAATATTATGACTAATACCATGGACAATACCTTTAGTATTTCGTGTGTAATCAAACTATCCCATAATCCTGTTTTTACACAGGACATGATTTGTGACTGGCTGAAAGAGCAAACATGCAGAATACCTACCAAAGAACCACAACGCGACATTACTTTGACTCTTTTCTCCATTTTAACTTTCGACTCTTTTTTATCTTCCCTCCACTTTCCCCCGTTCTGCGACTCTTGCAAAAACGCGCGGCGGCCCCGTGGGACCCCTGCCGAGGTGATGGGAGGGGGGTCTTGGGGGCCATTTGCATTGGTCTTTCTTAACCGTAGATGGACACGGTGGGGGGCCTGGTTCTTCCACAGCTTCTCATCCGCTCGGCACTGACCTCTCGGCACACAACTCAACCAATTTTCCCCCTTTTTCCAATTTGTGCCGTGCAAGTAACACTAAGCCCAGCGCGCTGCGGGGAGTTTGGGATGGATAATCTCTGAGTGGGAGTAGAAAAAGAGACACAAAAACAGCTACAGAAAAAAAGACAAGCAAAAAGAAAAGGTGGCGTTTAAAAGCTTCAGTGACAGCAAACATGCTAATTCAGCTAAAAGCATCAAACACAAGTTCTCTAGTCAGCGGTTTTCTGGATTACAACCAACGCAGTAAATGGACTTTGAATAAGACGTGTGACAGGTGGAATAAAAAACAGGGAACAGAGAGAGCAGTTTTGAAGAGAAAAGCAGATTGGAGAAGCTGTTTGACTGTGGAACCTCGTGTGTGGGTTGCGTTCACTTACTCACACACCACATTACCATTTCGACTAAACTTAAACTAACTGAACCTGGGATGGATCGTCACTAGACCAGGATCAAACAAAAGTCCCCATTACATTTATTATATTTTTTTCCCGCACAGTTTTGAGAAATGTGGTGTGGTTTGATCACTTGATTCAAACATTTGTATGAACAGGGGCTCAGGTGGAACATTTCGCATCATTTCAAATCATACAGGTCTCATTTAGAATCATACTTGTTCATTGAATTCACCTTGTTTTTCTTCAATACTACAGGCCTGTTCAAACATGGTAAAGGACGTTGTTTGTGTCAGTGCATAGACTAACAATAAATGATTGATCAACCAGAGAAAACGTCAGGAAAGGCCTACTAGAACCGCTGAACTTTATTGGGGGTTAATCAGAGGCAGTTTAAATGATGTGCACACTTATGCAACCTCATTATTTTATTTTTTTTATTTTTCTACCTCATCCCCAAAGGTTTCTTTTTATTTATTTATTTTTACTGAATCGTACAGGTCATAGGTCACATTACAAGTGGAAAAAGTTCTGAAATGGTTTATCCTGGTATCACAAAACCTGGCACTTCTACAGAGGTGTGTAGGCTTTTTCTATCCACTGTTATTCTCAGTTGCTTTGGCACATTTTTCTGATCAGAACTGAACTGAATTAATCGTTCAACTTTCAAATCCTTCAGTTATTTTCACAAATCATTAGGAAATGTTCTTGTTATTACAAAGAGAAAATGCTTTGATGCTTTGTTTTTGTCAGACTGTTAAAAAATGCATTATTGGCTGATGAGATCTACATGAACAAACCATTCAAAACGTTTAAGTGTTACCTTGTGTGGAACCAAGGCCACCAAAATGATGGAACGAACTATCATTGGCATTTTCTAAACTTTTGTTCTATACGAGACTGTGCATATGAAATGCACAAGAGCCAGTGCAGAAGTATGGTCCATATGCACTAAAAGAGTTCAGATTAAAAGAGAAAAATGGTGTCAGTAAATTATTTTGAAACAATTACAAATCCTGGTTTGTCTTTGATACATATTTCCAACCTCATGTATTTGGTCTGTGTATAATCTGAAAACACACTAAAGCAATTAGATGGTATAAAAGCTGCACGGACTCTAATGGACTGACAAGTACTTAAATTCAAGAAATTAAATAAGGATTATTTAGTTTTGCAATAGATACAACTGATTTTGAAGTTTGTATGAATGTAATGAAAGTTTTGTAGAATGCATTTGAGGTTTGAAAAAATTCAGTTCTAAACAAGTACTAAACAAGACCAAATTCAATAAGCATTTGAATCCTTTTATAAATTAAAACATTTCAGATGATAAAGAAGATAATATAAATTCCTCTCTGGACACCTCAATTTGTCTGTTATGTCAGAAGAACGTAATAAAAAAGAGTGGTATAAAGCTTTAAAAGACACATTTACTCCTTTCCTTTGGCAACTTTTAACTGGGCACTTAAAAAACTCAGACCCCTCAGAGTTGGAAAGAGGCCAGCATATCCTTAAGACAAAAGAAGGGAAGGACTGACTGAATGTGCCTCATACATAATGAAAAAGCTTTTGATTCTGTTAGCTGGCCATATTTATTGGAATAAAGCAATCTCAAGATTCATATGGCAAGGAAAAAAAACCCGTATCTGATTCAAAACTTACAGTTATCAAAAGAAAAAGGGGGCTGGGGTTTGCCTCGTTTGAAAAATTACTCTATTTCAGCTCAGATCAGATCATTGCTCTACTGTGTGACCCGGAATATGAAGCTCAATGGAAGAATTGGTGTTGTGCCGGGGGTTCCTGTACAGGCCTTAGTGACAGATGACGACGGTTGAGTCATTTGGGTGAAGTCTGTTCTTACAACATGGAAGGAGCTGATCAAAACATACAAAACTAAACAAAGATACTAATATCGATCAAAATGTCACAGCTAACAGCACAGACTCAAGATTTAAAGTCTGGACAACAAAAGGTATAAAAGTCTTTTACCCGATTGTAAAGGAGAATCATCTGAAGAGCTTTGAAGAGTTGAAAGAATCATTTGGCTTTTACAAACAGGACTTTTATAGGTATTTACAAATAAAGTTTATTATAATCAAGAAATCAAAAAGAATGATGACCATCATGACCCTTTGACTGAAATATTTATTAAAGCATATAAATCTGAACTTTTCAAGGGATTAATATCTAAATTGAATGAACAATCTCATCGCACTCACTCTACTGATTACATTAAGGGTAAATGGGAAAGAGAGGGTCACTTTGTTCTGGCTGATGAAGAGTGGGAAAGTATATGTACATCTCATTGGAAAACCACAAAATCACATGTTTTGGAGGGAATTCTGTTGGAAAAATGTGTCTTGTTTCTTTAAAACCCCATGTCAAAGTGCCCATTACTCACAGGGAAATGCAGACTGTTGGAGAGGGTGTGGCAGCAGGAGGCAAACCACTATCATGTGTGTCATTTGGACGTGTCAAACAAACAGAGCCAGAGGCAGAGCGGAAACTAAAGGCTGGTCAGTCACATCCAACACTGAGCTGTTAAGTGTGTTCATACAGCTCATGCACCCTTCCAGTTTTCTTTACACAACGCTGCATTCTAAAGCGTGGTACAGGTTCATACATTGCTCCGATATGTTTGAATGGTAGAGTTAGGTTAGCATTACCTCACAAACTATGCAAAGGGTTGTTAGGTTAGGTCAGGGCTCTTTCGGGATGAAAACCACACGCGAGTAACACCAGAGCCTTTTAGAACATAGCACGTGTAGCACTTTTTATTAATGTTAGCGATTAGCACTGATATTAGCAAATATCTAACGACCATGTAAATATAGTTCTTAAATCTAATGTTATCCAGGACAATGATCCAAAATAAGCGACTTGTCTTCATTTTTGTTGATTTTGTTATTGTACAGCATAATAAAAATGCCACATTCCAATTTGCAAACTGGATTCTACAGTATTCTATTAATAAGATGTCAGGATAGCAAACACATCAACTTGCATATTAAATTTTTTTCCAGTTGCTTTGCACATTTTAAAGACAGAATTATGATGTATTTTTTTAAATTAAAATATTTAATTTTTTAAAAATTGAACGTAACATATAAAAACAAACTAAAGACACAACCAGAGAGCAGACACAAAATAAAAGCAGCGGACATCAACACATAATTGAAAAATAATTTAAAAATAAAATCATGGCCTAGAGAACCTGAAAAGAAAAAAAAAATTCCCATTTTGTCCAAGTCTGTCAAATTTTCCATTACAAATTAGTCAATGTAATTTTTTCCCTTTTACGTATGTCCATTTAAGTCAGTCCAGTGATTCGGTGCATTTTGTGTCATCCATTTGTAAGAGCCTTTTTTGCCGTTGCCAGGAGGATATCAGAATAATTGCCAATTGCGTCCATGGCAGGAGTCCTGAGGCCCAAAACTAGTTCTGAAATCTGTTGGGATGGTGA